>MCJB01048221.1:0-19481 GCA_002018475.1 Nicotiana obtusifolia | reverse complement strand
GGGGGGGGGGGGGGGGGAGTTGCTTTGACACATTCTAATGATTCTGCATTTTGACTACTATGAGACATTTGGCCTGTAATTAACTTATTACTATTTTCTTCCTCTTTCTCATTATGTATATATTCCCTCTTATCTCTCATTATGTATATTCATTTAGATTTCAGTAGTTCTTTTATTTTATAGCTTCTTTATCTTTATGTTTGTCTTCTTTTTGAATTAGTAGTTTTTTTTTTTATTTAGTAGCTTCTTTTTATGTTTTAGTGGATAATAAGCCTTTGATTTTCTTAATGCCACGGTTCTTTCCAAGGTGGTTTCTGTGTGAACCGGGTGGCTCTTCCCAACGATGGCTGGCTTGACAACCTTCTTAAGGGATTAAGTCTGTTTTTGGTGTTTAGGTGATAATAATAGTAGTAATGAATAAAAAGACCTAATTGAGTCATACTCGAAGAGTCAAACATTCTTCACTTGGAACCAACACATATAACTACATGCCTATGGTTAAAAACAAGGTTTTTGGAAAGAAATAGCTCTAGTTAGTGACCTTGTGACTCTTGTGTTGACTTTGGCTATCATTGAATTGTTTAATCGAACCATAGTGATTTTCAATCTTGAATATGGTCGTTGTGGACCCTCGACTCTATCCTTTTTAACAATCCAGCTGCGTGAGAGGTGAGATATTGTTGTTTCAAGTCCAAGTACATGTGCTAATGGTCTAGAACTTACCCCGAATGTGTTTCTAGGCGAAATTTTAAGTTTTGCTTGGCTTGAGAAGTGATTGTAGGCTCTTTTTGACCCGCTTGAAATTTTTCATAGCCCACCAATGTTGTTATCCCTAGTCAACCCATTCGAGCCTAAAACCTTTCTCATTTGATAACCATGTTACAAGCCTTTACCCGTTGTGTCGTGACCCTCTCTTAGCAGCCGAGCATTTCTTAACACTCTTGTGAAACAATTGGCTAAAAACGTAAGTTTTGGGGAGAGACGAGGAGTTTGAAAAAGGTATCAAGGCACAAAAGAGAAAAGAAATGAAGAGAAGGAAAGGCAAGAAAAGAAAGAACAAAAATAAAGATACAAAAGGAAAGTGAATAAGTTGAAGAGTTGAAAGGGATTCAAAGAAAGGTAATGATACAAAGCATGGAGAAATCAAAGAAGGAGAAAATGAATATCATGACCAAGAAAGAGTGATGTTAAGTCTCTTTAGTTCCCCTAAGGAAAAGACAATGCCTTAAAGAATAGGCAAAGCATGAGCCGAGAAAAGAAAATGAAGTGCTTAAGGAAAAATGAACCCGTTCTATCATAGCATATCCAACCTTAGTCCAAAAGCCTTCATCACATTCCGAAAAAGCCCTATGTGATTTCAAGTGAGCTTTCATATATACATGAGGGGCAAGCCTATGGTACTTGAAGCCGTACTTGCGACATTCTTTTGATAAAGATGAGCAAACCTTTCACAAATCTTTTGATTGGGTGCTAAAATTCTTAGTGAGATAGGCAAACGGAGAGTAGAGGAGGAGGAGTTTGGGATCCACAATGACCTACATGAAAGAGCGAGCATCCTTGATGAATAAAGTCAACTGTTGATGATCGAGTGTCACATTAGAACTATTTGTTCTTAAAAGTTTAACTTGTTGCCTTGTTGATAATTCATAAGTGGTGTGGGTAATTGTTGGTCCCAACTAATGTGTGAGTGACTCACTTTGAATTGCTGCAATGGCTCTTAACTTGTGGAGGTGGGAACTACTTTATTTGCTTGAGGACAAGCAAAAGCTTAAGTTTAGGGGAGTCGATAAGTGGGGATTTTGACTACCTATTAGCGCCGTTTAGCTCTTGTTTTTGTCCAAAAGCGTTTAGTTGTGTTCCTGAAAACTGATAAAATGTGCTTTATTGTAGGATTATTGAAATATGAGGCCCCGAGATGAACTCCAACACAAGAAGGAGTAATCTGAACTCAAGGACAAAAAAAAAGGCACAAAAACTCAGAAGTGTTGACCGCAAAATATCATCTGCGGCCACAGGATGTGAAGAAAAATCCACCAGAGATTGGTGCAAAGTGCGGTCCGCACATGAATTGTGCAGCCGCAGAAGTTGTGTCAGAGCAAAGTTCAGAGAACCTGCACTTCAAGTCCACCAAAAGTGCGCCCGCGTGCACAATTATTGTGCGGCCGCAGAAGAAGAGTTGTGCAGCCGCATTTACAATTGTGCGGATCGCAGAAGAGCAAGGTGCGGACGTAGTTACAATTCTCCGGACCGCAGGAGAAATGCATTAAGGTTGCGGTTCAGAATTATGCGGCCGCAGTTTTCTAATCCTATCAAGTTGAAGATAAGTGCGGACCGCACATGGAATTGTGCAACCGCAGAACCTCAGAAAGGGCATTTTTATCCGAAATTTCCAGCCCTGTATAAATAGACAATTTTCACATTTTTAGGGCAATTTTTTGGACATCAACTGCTACAGTAGACGATTCCTTTTTACCCTTTTTAGTAGTTTTGCTATTTTGAGCTTATTGAACATAGAGTTTGTCAATTTAATTAGCAATATGGGTTCAATTATCATTTCTTCTCCTATTTCTTCCATTTTAAGAATGAGTAGCTAGATTTCATTAGGATTGTGACCTAACTCTAGTATGTAAACTTAATAGGTGTTTGATTTATTGCTTGTTTATGGTTGGGTGTTTATTATTTAGCCTTGTTCTTGCTTTTATTTGAAGAATTAATGGTTGCAAATATTAGTTCATGCCTACTTGACTTGGTCTGTACTTGAGAAAGAGATACTTAGTCTAGGAAAACTTGGCTAGCAAGAAATAGGGTCGAGATTGATAAACCCAATTAAAGGGTTCAACCTAGAGATAGTAAAATCTGACTTGAGCTTTTTATCAACCGTTTTGTTCAATATCCATTTGGACTTGAGAAAGCCAAATTAGGCAAAATCACTCTCTGACCGAGAGGTATTTAGTGGGTAACCGAGTGTTGATAGCTATAATACACCCTGACCAATAAAAAGTTTTAACATTTACAACCCGTTAGGCAAACACCTAGGCCAAGGTCATACCCCTAGGCCTTTTAGAATATTTGAAAAACAACAAAGATAATCTTCTTGTTTTATTTCTTAAATTGCAATTGTAGTTTAGATTAAACTTTAAAACAATCAATTTTTGCGGAAGTGCAAATTTAGATATATAAACTCACACGCTAAGATATATACTACTAACTCCCATACACATAGCTCCCTGCGAAATTCGATCCCGACTCTTATTGGGTATTACTATTGCATTGACCGTTTTCATAATCTCGAATAGAGGAGTAAAATTGGACGAGATTAATTTTTGGCGCCATTGAGCTAAAAACAGTGTTAGCTATATATTTAGGTGTGTTTTTGGGATATCTTCTTTTCCTTCCTTGCTACTAACGTATGAGTATTGTATGTGCAATCATGGCAAACAACAAGCTCGGAAACATAGCTTTAGGGGATGTTGATGTAGAGGATGATCAAATAGATGAGGTCTCTCTTGAACCTCAAGCCAACAGACGAGGCCAAGCGCCTCAAGACAATGTTCCCATTCCACCCCCACCTCCACCACGAGCGGCACCACACCGAGTGTTGCCGAATGAAGGGTATGCAAGTGCTATACTCCCTCCCCGTATTAGGGTGGGCAACTTCCAAATAACCAACGTGATGCTCACTTTGCTCGAGCAACGAGGGTTCTTCACCGGTGCACCAGGTCAAAATGCATATAAACACTAGAAGGGGTTCGTTGATATGTGTTGGGGGAGCAAACAAACAAATATCTCTGAGGATGCTTTGAGGCTAAGTCTTTTTCCCTTCTCTCTGCGGGGGAAAGCTTTAGATTGGTTGTAACACTTTCCAAATCATTTCATTCATACTTGGGATGAACTAGCAGAGAAATTTATCTCGAAGTACTTCTCTCCCGGACACATGGCTATTCCTCGGGATGAAATTCTAGCATTCAAGCTAGATTCCAATGAACCACTACACGAGATATGGGAAAGATATAGAACAATGGTGAAAGAGTACCCCAACAATGATATAACGGAGAATATGATTCAATAAACTTTCTATCGGGGGATCAACACAACCAACCAATGTATAGTGAATCAACTTGTTGGTGAGAACTTCATGAATACGCCTTATGCGGAAGCATGCGATATTTTGGATGAGATGGCGGATACTTCATCGGCGTGGCAATCTAGAGCCAATGTTCCACAAGGTGAACCCAATGTAATTCTTCTTCATAAAGAGTTACATGACCACGGAAAAGCCATAGCCGAGTTGACGACCATCATGAACCAATTGGAAAAGGCTCAAATTCAATAAGTGCAAAACCCGAGGCAAGTCAATGTTATGGAGGGAGTCAATATGATGGTGAACAAGAGAAGAACAAAAAGTCCACAAGTGCAACAAAGAGTGCACAATTTTGTGCAAGATGATAGTGGATTTGATCAATGTGATTCTTACAATGACCAAGGAGAAGAGGTCCAATATGTGAACAATTTTCAAGGACAAAGAAACAACTTTCAAGGCCCTAGTCAACAACAATGGAGACCTTCAAACAATGCAATTGGAATTCTCAAAATCAAGGTAATTGGAGTGATAGAAACAATCAAGGAAATTGGAATAACAATAATCAAGGCAATTGGAGTGGAAGCAACAGCCAAGGGAATTGGCATAACAATAATAACCAAGGCAATTGGGGAGGCAACAACCAAGGCGAGTGGAACAACAATCAAAGAAATCGGGGGTAGGGTTTTCAAAGGCCCCCGATGTTTCAACAACCGAGCAACCCACCACCTTATCCTTCCCATGCTCCTAGTTCGTCCAACAATGAAATGGGTCGTATCGAGAACATGTTCAACAAAATGATGGACAAGAATGCCGATTCCAATGCCCAACTTGCTTCACACAACACATTGATCCACAATCTAGAGGTGCAAATAGGTCAAATCTCTCAAGCGTTAAATTATCGTCCTAAGGGGGTACTACCGAGTGACACGGTGGTGAACCTGAAGGGTGGTAACAATATGGAAGAGGTGGAAATGCACCCACCTCAATTCAAAGGCAATTTGTGAATGATGAGCAAGTGGTAAAAGAAGAGGAGATCCCAACCAATGTAGTGCAAGCTAATGATAAAGTGCGGATTGATATTGATGACATGGTGGATGAGACTCAAGAGGAAGTGAACCCATCTAGGGAGCATGTGATTGACATACCGGAACCGGTAGTGCATAAGGCTAAGGCACCATTGCCTAAGCCACCTCCTCCATATCTTCAAAGACTTGCCAAGAAAAATGGCGAGAATCAATTAAAAAAGTTCATTGATATGATGAAGAGTCTCTCGATAAATGTGCCATTAGTTGAAACCTTGGAGCAAATGCCCGAATATACAAAGTTTATGAAGGACTTGGTGACAAACAAGTGGTTAATGAATTTTGAAACTATCAAAGTCACTCATCAAGAGAGTGCAATTGTGCATATGATGGCTCCTAAGTTGGAAAATCTAGGTGCTTTCACAATCCTTTGCACCATTGAAAGTGCCGAGTTTGCTAAAGCTCTTTGTGATCTTGGTGTGAGTATCAATTTGATGCCCTCTTTGATTTTCAAGACCTTGGGAATTGGGCAACCAAGACCCACATCTATGAGATTGCAAATAGCTGATCGTACAATGAAGAGACTGTTGGGGGCGATTGAAGATGTATTGGTTCGTATCGATAAGTTATTCTTCCGGTGGACTTTGTTATTCGTGATTGTGAAGTGGACTATGAGGTGTCGATTATTCTTGGAAGACCTTTCCTTGCTACGGGAAGGCTCTTGTTGATGTGGAAGTCGGAGAACTCACTTTCTGGGTGGGTGATGAAAAGGCGGTGTTCCACGTGTGCAAATATATGAGGCAACCGAATAGCAATGAAGTGTGTCCATTCGTGGACTTGGTGACCGATGTGATTATTGATGATACAAGTGCCACGATTAATGTGGGTGATATGTTGGACGCCATCTTGCTCAATTTTTATGATGGGAGATAGATGGCTTCATGGAATGTGTTAATTCGTTGCAAGGAATGGGTCGTACAACTATGCACCCTGGAAACTTTCCTTGGATCTAGATAATAGGAGAACTCCTCCTACAAAGCCTTCAATTGAAGAGCCTCCGATCTTGGAGTTGAAGCCATTGCCTCCACATCTTAGGTACGAATTCCTTGGCCTTGTTCTACTTTACCAGTTATTCTTTCCTCTTGTTTGACTAACGTGCAAGTTGACTCTACATTGGCGGAGCTCCACAAGAGGAAGAAATCTATTGGGTGGACTTTGGGGGATATTCGGGGAATAAGACCAGCATTTTTCATGCACAAGATTAACTTAGCGGAAGATTCCAAACCCTCCATTAAACATCAAAGGAGACTCAATGAATACATGCAAGACGTGGTCAAAAAGGAGATCATCAAGTGGTTAGATGTAGGGGTTGTCTATCCTATTTCTGACAGTTCGTGGACTTCTCCGGTGCAATGTGTTCCGAAGAAGGGAGCATAACTGTTGTCACCAATGATAAGAACGAGTTGATTCCAACAAGAACGGTGACTGGGTGGAGAGTGTGTATGGACTATCCGAAGCTAAACAAAGTCAAAAAGAAAGACCATTTACCACTCCCCCTTCTTGTCCAAATGCTTGATAGGTTGGACGACCGTGCTTTCTATTGCTTTCTAGATAGATATTCGGGCTACAACCAAATCCTTATTGCCCCGGAAGATCAAGAGAAAATAGCTTTCACTTGTCCCTATGGCACTTTCGCTTTCAAGCGGATGCCATTTGACTTATGCAATTACCGTCAACTTTTCAACGGTGTATGATGGTGATATTTACGGATATGGTAGATGACTAGCTTGATGTCTTCATGGATAAATTTTCAGTAGTAGGGGATTCCTTTGATGATTGCTTGGCAAATTTGGATAAAGTATTAGCAAGGTGTGAAGAAATGAACTTGGTGCTGAATTGGGAGAAATGTCGTTTCATGGTCGAGGAGAGCATTGTCCGTGGCCACAAAATTTCAAAGAAGGGCGTTGATGTCAACAAGGCGAAGATAGAAGTGATTTCTAAACTTCCACCTCCAATATCAGTGAAAGGCGTAAGAAGTTTCTTGGGTCACGTGGGGTTCTACCGGCGCTTCATAAAGGATTTTTCCAAAGTGGTGAACCCCTTGTGCAAGATTTTAGAGAAAGATGATAAATTTCATTTCAATGATGATTGCATGAGAGTCTTTGAATTGCTAAAGTTCAAGTTGACTACTACTCCCATTATCACCGCCTAATTGGAGTATTCCTTTTGAGCTCATGTGCGATGCTAGTGATGTAGCGGTTGGAGCAGTTTTGGGACAACGTATCAACAAGATTTTTCATCCGGTCTACTATTCTAGTAAGAGCATGAATGATGTCCAAGTCAATTACACCTTTACAGATAAAGAGCTCCTTGCCATTGTGTTTGCTATTGAGAAATTCCTCCCGTACTTGATGGACGCAAAGGTTATTATTCATACGGACCAGGCGGCACTTCATTATCTTATGAGCAATAAATATTCAAAAGCTAGGTTGATGAGATGGGTGCTATTATTGCAAGAGTTTGATATTGACATTC
The DNA here is from genome assembly GCA_002018475.1 of Nicotiana obtusifolia. Taxonomy (NCBI): domain Eukaryota; kingdom Viridiplantae; phylum Streptophyta; class Magnoliopsida; order Solanales; family Solanaceae; genus Nicotiana; species Nicotiana obtusifolia. The sequence goes on along the minus strand of MCJB01048221.1, from coordinate 11,843 downwards.
AAGATCGGAAAGGGAGTGAAAATTAAGTAGAGGACCACTTGTCTCATTTGGAGGAGGAGGGGAGGCCGCATGATGGTCTTGAGATCAATAAATCCTACCCCGATGAGCAAATCTTGGCCACTTCAATGAAGGAGGTGCCATGGTTCGCCGATCTAGCAAACTTCCTTGTGTGTGGAATCATTCCAGATGAGTTTTCTTCAAATAAAAGGAAGAAGCTCAAACGGGATTGTCAAGATTATTATTTGGACGAGCCTTACCTTTTCAATATTTGCACGGATGGGGTAATTATAAGATGTGTACCGGATGAAGAGCAAAATGTTATTCTTGAGGCTTGCCATTCTTCGCCTTATGGTGGTCACCATGGCAGAGCAGAACGGCGGCTAAAGTGCTAAGTTGTGGTTTCTATTGGCCCACTATCTATAAAGATGCAAGTGATATGGTAAAAAGATGTGATGAATGCCGACGGGCCGGTGGAATCTCGAAGAAAAATGAAATGCCTCTCACTACCATTTTGGAGATCGATATCTTTGATGTGTAGGGTATTGACTTCATGGGTCTTTTGTGAGTTCTTGAGGAAACACCTACATCTTAGTCGCAGTTGATTATGTGTCTAAATGGGTTGAGGGCGTTGCTCTACCCAACAATGAAGCGGGAAGTGTGGTGGCGTTCTTGAAGAAGAATATTTTCACAAGATTTGGTACTCTGCGGGCTATCATAAGCGATGGGGGGTCGCATTTTTGCAACAAGGATTTTGACAATTTGCTTAGCAAGTATGGTGTCACTCATAAAGTTATGACTCCCTATCATCCTCAAGCTAGCGGTCAAATGGAAGTCTCCAACCGGGAGATAAAGAGTATCTTGTCCAAAATAGTGAATGCTAACCGGACAGATTGGTCGAAGAAGCTTGATGATGCACTATGGGCTTATCGGACTGCTTTCAAAACTCCTATCGGGATGTCTCCATATAGATTGGTGTTTTGCAAAGCTTGTCATCTTCTAGTGGAACTTGAGCACAAAGCCATATGGGCTTAAAGAAGTTGAATCTTGATTGGGATGCAGCCGCTAACTTGCGAGTTGCACATTTGAATGAATTGGATGAGTTCCAATACCATGCATATGCAAGTTCGTCCTTGTACGAAGAAAAAATGAAGTACCTTTATGACAAATACATCTGAAACAAGGATTTCAAGGTGGGCGATCTCTTTTTGTTGTTAAACTCACGATTGAAGATGTTTCCCGGAAAGCTGAAATCTAAATGGAGTGGTCCCTTTGAAATTGTGCGTGTGACACCTTTTGGTGCATTAGACTTGAAGAACAAAAATGATGAGGTATTCCGAGTCAATAGTCATCGGGTGAAGCATTATTTGGGACAAGGTGATGATGGCCACGTGGTGGCAATTATTCATTTGAAGTGATGGTAATCTGCCGCCTGCTGCGACGTTAAATCAGGCGCTTCTTGGGAGGCAATCCATGTTTTCTTTTTCTTTTTCTTTTTCTTTTCTTCTTTTGTAGATAGGTGTTATTTTGTTCTAACTGGATTTTAGGTGTGCTGCAAGAATGAGTGTACTTTATAGGAATTGTGCTCAGAAAAATGGCTAAGTGTGGAAAAAGTGCGAACCACACATGTATTGTGCGGACCGCATAACTAGGAGTGCTATAGAAGAAGGCAACTGCAGCTGCACAATTCTTGTGCGGGCCGCACAATTGGAAAGGAAAAATGAAACTCTCTGAAGTTTGATCTGTCGGAGAAATGGCCAATATGCGGTCGCACATCAAATTTTGTGGTCCGCAGCCAAAATCTGCAGTCGCACCACAAATTGTGTGGACTGCAGATCAACAAAGGCTATTGAGCCTTCATGTAACAGAGTGCGGAATGCAGAAAGAATTATGCGGCAGCACTCTTCCTTTGTTCCCAAGTCTGCCCGCAAATATAAATAGTATCCTAAGGCTACAGTACTAAGTTTTTCCTTCTCTGAGCACTCTAATTTCTAAATCTTGGAAATCATATGTTCAATCATCTGCCACACTCCATCCACATATGTGATCATAGTTGCACCCCTTCATATCTGGTATGCTTCAATTAGACATAAATTTTTTTAATTTTTTTAAGTTTAATTTGCAATTTTTTTAGGTAGTTTAGGCCATTTGTCAATAGATTTCAATTTTACTATCATATGGGGTTTAATATGTAATGGGTCAATTGCTAATTGTTTTATGGGAACTGGCTAAATTGATTGGCATGCTTAATATTTAATACCATGTTGAATCTGTGCAAAACTAGAAAACCCTAGAAGTCTGGTCGATTTGGTTTTGAAATCTTCGGCCGCACAAGAAACTTTGCGATCCGCAGAAGTAGAGAATAAGGTTCTTTGTTCAAGCATGATTCTGCGGCCACACTTGAAATTGTGCGGACCGCAAAAATTCCACCGCGGCTGCAGCAAAGTGTGTGCAGCTGCAGAACAGACCAATCTCTGTCATCAGAGAGTTGGCACTTTTGGGATTCCAATGTGCGGCCGCAAACATAATTGTGTGGATCGCACTTCAAATATGCGGTCGCACTCAAAATTGTGCAGACTGCAGTTCCATTTCCACGGCCGCAACTTCAAGTTGTGCGGTCCGCACTTCCCTAACCTGCACTCATGTTCTACAGTGTGTTATATTATCTGTTCAAAATTGAACCACAATTAACTGTTGTTATTGATTGTTACAAAAAATGGTTAGATCTCGTGGCCGCGGTGACACTTCAAAGGGGAGGGGTGAACCTTCCAGAGGTCGAGGCAAAATCACATTACAACTCGCCCTCCAGAAGATAATCACCAATAAAGCTACAGCAGGTCGAGGAAGACAGCTCGAGCCCTCCGATGGTTCAGAGAGTGCCAGTCCGGCTTCAGAGCCCTATTCTACACCTATCCCTGAGGCACCAGCAGTTACTGTTGATGATATTCTGAATGATGGCCAAGGGAGTGATACTACAGTTGCCGGCCTTGAAAGGTCGAAAAAGAAAGAGGTCCAGGAGGACCGTTTTATGAGTCTAGCTACCTTCACCAGCTTCCGTGGGTGGTGGCCGGTGAGATTGCTCACTCTTGAGCGACAGTTCCAGCTTAAAGATCTTGACAAGTATAATCCAACCGTGTTAAGACAATTCCGAGAGAGGAAGGATGTGGATGTGGTTCACCCAGTCAGTTGTGGACGCCAAGGAGTATTTGGTCCAGGAGTTCTATGCCAATATGACACAAATAAAGAAAGGGACCAAAGTTACAAAAGTGAGAAATCTGAAGGTGCGGTTCGACCAGCACACACTGAACTCCTACTTGGGGTTTGAGGACGTTGAGCCGGCACAGTATTTGGAGAAGTTGGCGATGGGTGATGCTGCTCGCCCATGGCTAGCTGAGCTTCTTGCAGCCCCGGGGCCACCACCACCATGGATCATTGCAGGGGTTCCTATTCAGCAGAACACCCTAAATTTCGAGGCGAAGGGATGGCAGACCTTCATATGCTGCAGACTGGACCCGTGCCAGAATGAAACAACCTACCTATTCCACAGGCAGTTCTAGTCGCCTCTATTATGACTGGGTACCCGATCAATATGGGTGCCGAATGTCGGCCAACATGTCACTGGTAGCTAGACAAGATGATACCTCTTACCCGTATCCCAACACCATCACTGAGTACCTTATGGATGCACGAGTAGAGCCTAGAGATTATGACACGAATATTTGGGCGAATAAGCCCTTCTCTTGGTATTCTCTTATGGATGCACACAACCCAAAGAGAAAGGGTCAACAGACTACCACCGTAAGCCAGTCTGACGAGCCATCGATGGTGGGTACAGAGGCAGCTGATATGCCATCCACTTTAGTAGAGCCTTCTACCAGTGCAGTTGTCATGCCTCCACCTTCAGCCTCAGTGCCTCCCACCTTAGCTGTGAAGCCGGTACCTATTCCATCTACTCCACTCTCTGTGCTGCAAGTCTCCCAGACACTGGCGAGCCTCAACAACTGGATGCATACAGCTACTGCAAAGCTGACTGACATATCCAGTCATGTTGCAGCACATTCATCCTCTCCAGCACCCAGGATTCCCCCCACAGTTGATGAAACTTTGAAAAAGCTCCTGAAAAATTAAAACACGATCATGGCCACTTTAGTGCAGCATGGGGCAGTGATCGAAGAGTTCGGCAAAGAGGTAAAGAAAAAGCGGCAGGCATCTAAGAAATCAGTGGACAAGCTTCGGAGCCAGGTTACAAAGCTTGCAGCAGCCAGTGGCATTCCATTTGATATGTTGATAGACCCGCACCACCCAGGCCCAGCTCCTACAGCACCTATAACACCAGTTGGCCAGTCTGAGGAGCCAGACACTACTGAGGCAGTCTGTGTGATGTTCACCAACCCAGCCACTCCCCGACTTGAGGATGATGAGATCCAATTGAATGAGGCTGAGGTCAGTGCCGCTGCTGGGGACACAGAGATGGCTACAGAGCCATAAGGAGTTTTCTTCACTCTCACCCTTCTCTTACTCGTATGTTGTTAAGCATTAGGGACAATGCTTATTTTTATTCGGGAGGGGGGGGGTGGAGTTTCTTTGACTCATTTTGATGATTCTGTATTTTGATAACTATGAGACATTTGGCCTATAATTAACTTATTACTATTTTCCTCCTCTTTCTCATTATGTATATATTTCCTCTTATCTCTCATTATGTATATTCGTTTAGCTTTCAATAGTTCTTTTGTTTTATTGCTTCTTTATCTTTATGTTTGTCTTATTTTTGAATTAGTAGCTTCTTTTTTATTTATTAGCTTCTTTTTATGTCTTAGAGGATAATAAGCCTTTGGTTTTCTTAATGTCACGGTTCTTTTCAAAGGCGGTTTCTGTGTGAACCGGGTGGCTCTTTCCAACGATGGATGGCGTGACAACCTTCTTAAGGGATTGAGTCTGTTTTGGTGTTTAGATGATAATAATAGTAGAAATGAATAAAAAGACCTAATTGAGTCATACTCTAAGAGTCAAACATTCTACACTTGGCACCAACTGACGCAATATAAAAAGTAGAAACAAGAAAACAAAAGATAGAAGCAAGACGCTCAATGAACTATCAAGACAACAAGTAGGAACTAGTCTACTTACCTTCTTGATGAAGTCACGGAGTACCTATACTATACGAAAAACCCTCAAGAAAACAATGGTCTTGCAAACGTCCGATCAAACAAAGGAACAAGTTCAATTTTGAATCACACCAAAATTGGACAAGTTAAAGTCACACGTTTGGAAGCACAAAGTCTTGGCCGAAATTTCTTTGTAAAATTGATGTAAGGTTTTGAAAATAATGTAGTCTTTAGGCTTATATAGAATGAGCCTATACCTAAATCAACTAGGAAAAGAATAACTAGTTAACCTTAATCAACTAAGAAACAAATAACTAACAAAAAGGCCACAACTTGGCTAAGTAAAAAGAATGGTCATGCAGGACCCCCGAGTAAGAGTCAATGTCTTCCATAGCAACACAATAATACAACATAAACATAAATGTACATCATCAACAAATATTTCGTCCAACACAAGAAGTGTGAACGCTTGGCTCTTCTCCAAGGCTAACCAATGCCTTTTCTTGTCTTATCCGACACGCTACCCGCTTCTTCCATCATTGCGCAATCATAGCATGAATGTAGCTTCTTTCAAGACATGAACGTAGCTTGATTAGGTTGGCCTGCATCATTCTCCCCTTCTTGAGAAGATTTCGTCCTCGAAATCGAACCATCTTCATCTTTCAAAGCGGCACTACCTGGCAGGTCTATAACATAGGCGTTGTTATTGATCTTCTGCAACACTAGGAATGAACCATCTCCTCGCGGCATGTTCACATATTCCTGTAAAACATCATCAACAACACTAGCCAAAGGGTGAACGTTAGTAGAAACTTCATCATTAGAACTCAAGAAAACACCCTTATGAACTAGACAAACACCCTTAGCTTCAGCTGTCTCTTTCAGCTCTCGCATGCGTTTGTAATCATTACTAACTTGTTTAGGTGTCAAGGGATTAAGTACATAACTCTTACCTTCCAGCTTGGCCGTATAAGTGTTGGCCTTTCCATCATGATCAACACACCTATCAAACTGCCAAGGTTTGCCTAACAGTAAATGGCACGCTTGCATAGGCACTATATCGCACAAGATTTCATCTTGATAAGCTTCCCCCTTGAACTTATTAAGTGCCTGCTTTACCACCTTTAACTCACCACATTTACCCAACCACTGCAATCGATAAGGATGGGGATGTTTCCTCGTAGGTATATTAAGTTGAGTCACTAATGTGTGGCTCACTACATTAGTGCAACATCCGGAATCAATTATCATCGAGCACACCTTTCCTTTCACCCTACATCTAGCATGAAACAAGTTCTCACACTGCACATCTCCTTCCTCATGTACGCTCATAGTGCTCAAGTTCCTACGTACCACTAAGAACATCTTCACACCCTCATCTTCTAACTCTTCTTCGCCGCACTCAACCAATTCCGCCTCCTTATCTTCCTCAATCTCCTCTTCACTTTCTTCTTCACACACAGTACCATCATCAAGAATTAACATGGTCCTCCGTGTTGGACAATCGTTAGCGAAATGTCCATAGCCTTTGCATTTGTGACACTGAAAAGAAGATGCGCTAGGAGAATTGAGTTGAGTCTTAGAATTACCTCCGGACCCCTTAGATTCAACCCCAGGTGCCGTAGCTTAGGCTAGCTTCTTAGGCTCTCGGTTTTGGCTTGCTAACTCCATGAACTGCTCGGGTCTAACGGTGGAAGTGTCACTAGTTCCTTCTCCGGCGTGCTTCTGATTGCTAGAGGATCTTTCTATGTTCTCCAATCGGGCGCTAATTGCCCTTACTTAGGCCAGAAGGTCGGCCAAAGTAATATCAGTCACAACCTTTTCTCCTTCCATAGCCATGTACCTGCAAAAGAAACAAGGCTAGAGAATGTGTTAAGGTTAGTCAAAAATACTCTCTCTCACTTTTTTTGAATGACTCTCGGGTCCACTCAAATTTTCGGGTAATATTCCACACTTGTCTTCAAATTGGCTTTCTCTAATTGACAAAGTTCCTTAGCGACCTTTCAAGTTCACAAGATCAATAGTTTTCTTCGGGGTGAGTGAGATTATGTGACTCGATAGGCGGACAACGTTTTAAGTGAGCACAAGAAGCCAAGAATTATCTATGAAAGTGGAAATTATGAGTTTTAGCATGAGGTCCTACAAGCTCAAAGATTAGTAATTACTTAAGTAGGAAATTACCTAAGAATTACTAATTAGAATTAATGCAATCAAAGAAGGAAATTCGAAATAGAAGAGATAAGGAAAATTTAGAAGCTTTCCCACTTTAGTTTGGAGAAGACCAATTCTCTCTCCTCCCCTTCTATGGAAATTTTTGAAGTTACCTAAGAATTACTTATTAGAAATAATTTAATCAAAGAAAGAAATTCGAAATTCAAGAATTAAGGGAATTTTAGAGGCTTTCCTACTCTAGTTTGGAGAAGATCAATTCTCTTTCCTCCCCTTTCCTTGTCCAACTCAATTTCGCCCCTCTTATCCTTGTCCAAATAGAATTCAACTCCTTGAAACTTCTCTCTTTTGGATATGGAGTTGTTTCCTTCTTGGATTAGAATTAGGGTTTCCTATTCCTCCTCCTTCTCCTCCCAAATTCGGCCTCCCTTACACCCTTTGGCCCTCATCCATGTTTTTCAACAATACCTTTTCAATAATAACAAATTAAAGTTCAAGAACTTCAAGAATTCAAGGCAATCTTATAAAGAACGTTTGAGGATTCAAGAACCTCTTCAAGAACTACATAAAACTCTTCAAGAACTACAATTTTAACTCCAAAAACTTCAAGATTTTCAAGATTCAATCGTGCACCTTCAAGATTTCAACGAGAGTTTCAAGATTTCAAGATTATCGGTTTCTAACGATCAAGAACTTCAAGAATCGGTTATAGTAGTAATGAATAAAAAGACCTAATTGAGTCATACTCGAAGAGTCAAACATTCTTCACTTGGCACCAACACATATAACTACATGCCTATGGTTAAAAACAAGGTTTTTGAAAGAAATAGCTCTAGTTAGTGACCTTCTGACTCTTGTGTTGACTTAGGCTATCATCGAATTGTTTAATCGAACCATAGTGATTTTCAATCTTGAATATGGTCGTTGTGGACCCTTGACTCTATCCTTTTTAACAATCCAGCTGCGTGAGAGGTGAGATGTTGTTGTTGCAAGTCCAAGTACCCGTGCTAATGGTCTAGAACTTGCCCCGAATGTGTTTCTAGGCGAAATTTTAAGTTTTGCTTGGCTTGAGAAGTGATTGTAGGCTCTCTTTGACCCACTTGAAATTTTTCATTGCCCACCAATGTTGTTATCCCTAGTCAACCCATTCGAGCCTAAAACCTATCTCATTTGATAACCATGTTACAAGCCTTTACCTGTTGTATCGTGACCCTCTCTTAGCACCCGAGCTTTTCTTAACACTCTTGTAAAACAATTCGCTAAAAACGTAAGTTTGGGGGAGAGACGAGGAGTTTGAAAAAGGTATCAAGGCACAAAAGAGAAAAGAAATGAAGAGAAGGAAAGGCAAAAAAAGAAAGAACAAAAAGAAAGATGCAAAAGGAAAGTGAATAAGTTGAAGAGTTGAAAGCGATTCAAAGAAAAGTAATGATGCAAAGCATGGAGAAATCAAAGAAGGAGAAAATGAATATCATGACCAAGAAAGAGTGATGTTAAGTCTCTTTAGTTCCCCTAAGGAAAAGACAATGCCTCAAAGAATTGGCAAAGCATGAGCCGAGAAAAGAAAATGAAGTGCTTAAGGAAAAATGAACCTGTTCCATCATAGCATATCCAACCTTAGTCCAAAAGCCTTCATCACATTCCGAAAAAGCCCTACGTGATTTCAACCCAAGTGAGCTTACATATATACATGAGGGGCAAGCCTATGGTACTTAAAGCCGTACTTGCAACATTATTTTGATAAAGATGAGCAAACCTTTCACAAATCTTTTGATTGAGTGCTAAAATTCTTAGTGAGATAGGCAAACGGAGAGTAGAAGAGGAGGAGTTTAGGATCCACAATGACCTACATGAAAGAGCGAGCTTCCTTGATGAATAAAGTCAACTCTTGATGATCGAGTGTCACATTAGAACTATTTGTGCTTAAAAGTTTAACTTGTTGCCTTGTTGATAATTCATAAGTGGTGTGGCTAATTGTTGGTCCCAACTAATGTGTGAGTGACTCACTTTGAATTGCTGCAATGACTCTCAACTCATGGAGGTAGGAACTACTTTATTTGCTTGAGGACAAACAAAAGCTTAAGTTTAGGGGAGTCGATAAGTGGGGATTTTGACTACCTATTAGCGTCGTTTAGCTTTTGTTTTTGTCCAAAAGCGTTTAATTGTGTTCCCGAAAACTGATAAAATATGCTTTATTGTACTGATAATATGAGCCCCCGAGATGAACTCCAACACAAGAAGGAGTAATTTGAACTCAAGGACAAAAAAAGGCACAAAAACTCAGAAGTGCAAACCGCAAAATATCATCTGCAGCCACAGGATGTGAAGAAAAATCCATCAGAGATGGGTGCAAAGTGCGGTCCGCACATGAATTGTGCAGCCGCAGAAGTTGTGTCAGAGCAAAGTTTAGAGAACCTGCACTTCAAGTCCACCAAAAGTGCGCCCGCATGCACAATTATTGTGCAGCCGCAGAAGAGTTGTGCGGCCGCAGTTACAATTGTGCAGATTGCAGAAGAGCAAGGTGCGGACGCAGTTACAATTCTCCGGACCGCAGAAGAAATGCATTGAGGTTGCGGTTCAGAATTTTGCGGCCGCAGTTTTTCAATCCTGTCAAGCTGAAGATAAGTGCGGACAGCACATGGAATTGTGCGACCGCAGAACCTCCGAAAGGGCATTTTTATCTGAAATTTCCAGCCCTGTATAAATAGATAAGTTTCACATTTTTAGGGCACTTTTTTGGACATCAACTGCTACAGTAGATGATTCCTTTTACCCTTTTTAGTAGTTTTGCTATTTTGTGCTTATTGAACATAGAGTTTATCAATTTAATTAGCAATATGGGTTTAATTATCATTTCTTCTCCTATTTCTTCCATTTTAAGTATGAGTAGCTAGATTTTCACTAGGATTGTGACCCAACCCTAGTATGAGTAGCTAAGGTCATATCCCTAGGCCTTTACAACATTTGAAAAACAACAAAAATAATCTTCTAGTTTTATTTCTTAAATTGCAATTGTAGTTTATATTAAACTTTAAAACAATCAATTTTTGCGGAAGCGCAAATTTAGATATACAAACTCACACGCTAAGATATATACTACTAACTCCCATACATATAGCTCCTTATGGAATTCGACCCCGACTCTTGTTGGGTATTACTATGGTATCGACCGTCTTCATAACCTCGAATAGAGGAGTGATATTGGCGAGATTAGGCATCGGGGAACGGATTCGCAGTTAGGATAGACATATACCTGATTGTCTTGCTTGGTTGATTTATAGGAATTACAAATGTGTTCTTATTAGTTCTAATTCCATAAACATATAGGCGTTAGGTTAGCTTGAATAGGCGAGTAAGAACTCGACAGATTCTTATGAGCAATATTAACACCGTCAACCGATAAACTAGATAAATTAGTTAGTCAATTCAATTGAAGAATACAATAGCAATGTTAAATAGCCCATAACCCTAGATCATTTTCATTATTTATTTTTTTTTAGTTTAATTACTTTAGCATCACTAATTTTGGGTTTAATCCTTGTTTAGATAATTAGGATAGTCTGATGTAGTTAATAGTTGATCATAAGTCCTCGTGGATTCGACACTTTATCTTATCACTATATTACTTGACGACCGTGTATACTTGCGTGTGCGTTTGCCCACAACAATAACTAAACGCTAGATTTGTGTCTCATAAAAAATATTTTTGTCGGTAGTTGAACGTATTTCTTTTCCATACTAGTAGTATCAATATTGCTCTTGTATTTCCTTATGCTTAGTTTTTTTTTTTACTACCCACTGTTTCTGTTTCGTTTCTTATCCCTATTCTTGTTTTTTGTGTTTGCTTCGATTAATCTATTATCGTGTTGTTTTCTGCTTGCTGTTATTGCATCTTTTCTATTTTTTCTTGAGCCAAGGGTCTACTAAAAATAGCATTTCTATCCTCACAAGATAGGATAAGGTCTGCGTACATTCTACCCTCCCCACACCGCACTTCACGTTGGACAGTTTGTTATCGTTGTTGTTATATAAAAACTATTTTTGTGGAAGATGGCTACCAATCTACCATCATACAACACACTAGAGTTTGTAATTCTTATTAATATTGCAACCTTATTGCCACTAGATTGTAACCCTATCACTTACTTCTTCCAATCTCTATGGAAAGCTTAAAAAAAAAAAAAAAAAAAGGGGGTAAGTAAAAGGTATCCAGCTGCCGTGGCTGATCTTAGAACAAGAAATGTGGGCATATATATGTACTGATAAAAAAGATGGGATCAAGTTATAGACGGTTTTAAGCTAAAGTTATTACTATTCTTTAATGACATGATGCTTATTTGGTCCTTCGCATATTATCTAAAATTCTTAACGGATATAAGCGTGCATCCTTACAGATAAAGATATATATCGTTTCAGTTATTTGGCAATAGCTCCTTCCAATAAAGAAGAATTAACCTAATTAAATTAGAAGTCCTCCGCACAACAACTTAAAAAAAATAGACAGTAAATATAATATATATATATATATATATATATATATATATATATATATATATATATATATATATATTA
>MCJB01048220.1:25434-49291 GCA_002018475.1 Nicotiana obtusifolia | reverse complement strand
ATTATCATGGGTATGGATTGGTTGGCTTCTTGCTATGCTAATGTAGATTGCCGGGCAAAGATTGTTCATTTTAATTTTCCAGGCGAGCCTGTTATTGAGTGGAAGGGCAATGTTGCAGCGCCAAAAGGGAAGTTTATTTCTTACCTTAAGGCTCGGAAGATGATTGCGAAAGGATGTATTTATCATCTGGTGCGAGTGCAAGATATGGAGGCGAAACCTCCAATTCTTCAGTCAGTTCCTGTTATTAATGAATTCCCTGATGTATTTCCTGATGAACTTCCTGGCCTTCCTCCCGAAAGGGAAGTCGACTTTGCTATTGATGTACTTCCAGATACTTAGCCTATATCTATTGCTCCGTATAGAATGGCCCCTGCTGAATTAATAGAATTGAAAGTTTAATTGAAGGATCTTCTAGATAAAGGTTTTATCAGGCCCAGTATTTCTCCGTGGGGTGCACCGGTGTTGTTTGTTCGTAAGAAAGACGGTTCGTTGAGAATGTGTATTGATTATCGTCAGCTCAACAAGGTGACTATTAAGAACAAGTACCCGCTTCCCAGAATCGATGATTTATTTGATCAGTTACAGGGTGCGAAGTACTTTTCCAAGATCGATCTTCGGTCTGGATATCATCAGTTGCGAGTCAAAGAGCAAGATATCCCGAAAACGGCTTTTCGGACCAGATATGGCCATTATGAATTTCTTGTCATTTCCTTCGGTCTCACTAATGCGCCAGCAGTTTTTATGGATTTAATGAATCGGGTCTTCAAGCCATTTCTTGACATCTTTGTGATTGTGTTCATTGATGATATTCTGATATACTCTAGATCAGAAGCGGAGCATGCAGATCATTTGCGAGTTGTATTGTAGACGCTGCAACATCATAAGTTGTATGCTAAATTCTCTAAATGCGAGTTTTGGATGAATTCGGTGGCATTCCTTGGACATATCGTCTCAATGAGGGCATCAAGGCGGATGGTCAGAAGATCGAGGCAGTAAAGAATTGGCCGAGGCCTACAACTCCTACGGAAGTGCGTAGTTTCTTGGGCTTAGCTGGCTATTATCGAAGGTTTATGGAGAATTTCTCTTCTATTGCTGCACCCTTGATGAAATTGACACATAAAGTAGCTAAGTTTCAATGGTCTGATGCTTGTGAAAAGAGCTTTCAGGAATTGAAGAGTCGATTAACGTCAGCACCTGTTCTAGCACTTCCTGAAGGATCTGAAGGCTATGTGGTATACTGTGATGCGTCAAGGGTTGGATTGGGGTGTGTTTTGATGCAGCACGGCAAGGTTATAGCATATGCTTCAAGGCAATTAAGGAAGCATGAGCAGAATTACCCGACTCATGATCTCGAGTTGGCAGCCGTTATATTTGCCCTGAAAATATGGCGTCATTATCTTTATGGAGTTCATGTTGATATTTATACAGATCATAAGATTTTACAGTATATATTCAAGCAGAAAGAGTTAAACTTGAGACAACGAAGGTGGCTTGAATTACTAAAGGACTATGATGTTGATATCTTGTACCATCCGGGAAAGGCAAACGTCGTAGCTGACGCCTTGAGTCGTAAGTCCATGGGTAGTTTGAAACATGTGGAAGCTGATAAGCTAGAGATGACCAAAGATCTATATCGATTGTCCAGTCTGAGTGTGCGGTTACTTGACACAGGTGACAAGGGTGTTGTGGTTCAGAAAGCTGCGGAGTCATCGCTAGTAGCTGAAGTGAAAGCACGACAGTTTGAAGATCCCGAATTGGTTAAGATCAAGGAAGGCATCCCTTTTCAGAAAAAGCAATTGTTCGAGATATCAGATGACGGAGTTCTTAAATACAAAGGTCGATGGTGTGTACCTAATGTTGGGGAACTTCGCAAGCAAATTATGACGGAGATTCACCAATCTCGGTATTCGGTTCATCCTGGTTCCACTAAGATTTACCACGACCTTCGTCAGTTATATTGGTGGAATGGCATGAAAAATGACATTGCTACATTTGTGACTCAGTGTCCGAATTGTCCGCAGGTTAAGGTTGAACACCAGAAACCTGGTGGATTGCTTCAGAATATTGAGATCCCAACATGGAAGTGGGAAGCTATTAATATGGACTTTATTACAGGGTTGCCCAATTCTCGTTGGAAGTTCGATTCCATCTGGGTTATTGTGGACAGGCTTACAAAATCAGCCCACTTTTTGCCTGTCAAAACTACGTACGCAGCTGAAGATTATGCCAGATTGTATAACAAAGAGTTAGTTCGATTGCATGGAGTTCCAATTTCTATCATATCTGACAGAGGTGTGCAATTTACAGCCAATTTCTGGAGATCTTTCCGAGAAGGGTTGGGTACTCATATTAGTCTTAGCACAGCTTTCCATCCACAGACAGACGGATAGGCCGAACGTACTATTCAGATGCTCGAGGATATGTTACGAGCCTGTGTATTGGACTTCAAATGAAGCTGGGAAGATCATTTGCCACTTATTGAGTTTGCCTACAATAATAGCTACCACTCTAGCATACAGATGGCGCCATTTGAGGCTTTATACGGGCGGAAGTGCAGGTCCCCTATTGGTTGGTTTGATGTCGGTGAAACAAAGTTATTAGGACCTGAGTTGGTGCAACAAGCGGTAGAGAAAGTTAAGTTAATTCAAGAAAGGTTATTAACAGCTCAGAGCCGACAGAAGTTATACGCAGATAACCGACGTAAAGATCTGAAGTTTGCCGTGGGAGATTGGGTATTTTTGAAGGTATCGCCTATAAAAGGCATAATGAGATTCGGCAAGAAAGGCAAGCTTAGCCCCAGGTATGTCGGGCCGTATCAGATCGTGCAGAGAATTGGCCAAGTTGCTTATAAACTTGATTTGCCACCAGAGCTAGAGGCAGTCCATCCGGTCTTTCATGTCTCCATGCTTCGTAAATGCTTAGGAGATCCTTCTCATATCACCCCTATTGAGGATATTCAAGTTACTGAGGACTTGTAGTACGAGGAATTTCCTGTCGCCATCTTAGATCGTCAAGTTCGTAAATTGAGAACTAAGGAGGTAGCTTCGGTTAAGGTATTATGGCGGAATAATAATGTAGAAGAGATGACGTGGGAGGCTGAAGAAGATATGAAAGCCCGATACCCCCATTTGTTCCAGACTTCAGGTGCTATTGCTGAGTCAGGTGCAGCAAGTACATCTCGGACCATGGTAAATGACAGTTTAGGTGAGTTATGGCTAACTTAGATGGTCGTGTGAGGCCAAATTGCAACTGTTATACGTTGTGTGGCCCTGTGTGGCTTTGGATATTGGTCTGAGCTGTTTGACAGGTTTTGGATAGTCCTATTTACAGAGGAAACTCTGTCGAAATTTTTAAAATTTTTTGAGAGTTGAGATATCCCTCAACATCCAAGGACGAATGTTCCTAAGGGGGTGAGGGTGTTATAACCCATATTTGTACGTGTTAGATTACACCGTAAGATAGTCTACCTTGGTTCGAGAAGAGAATTACCTTTTATACAATAAGAGTTTAGTCCTATTGGTCCTAAACGATGCAAAGGTGTATAAGGGCAGTTAACAAGTATTAGAGGATAAATGAGTTAAGGATGTTGTAACTCGCATTTTTGGGAAAATTGAGAGGTGGTTAACATCACCAAGAGGTCATTTTTTAAGGTATTTGGATGATATGATATCTGTTTCATAAGACTTGAAGTCGAAAGAGTTATGAAACAAAAGTCGACGAAAGTTGTCCTAACTTAGGTTCACAATTTTATTTAAATAGGTAAAATGTTTATGCGATTTTCTCCCAATTTACAAGGAATTATGGGGTGATCTACCTACCAAATTAAAGGTCTATGAGTCTAGTTTCCAATTCTTCAAACCGTTTGTCAATACGATCTCGGAGTATTGAGATAATTGCATTTCCGTAGAACTGCGCAGGCTGGTAGGTGACAAGTAGGTGCATCACCTACTTGCCAAAATTTAGGGCTAAAATTTAAAAGCCCAAAGTCGGTTAAGAGAGGGCTTTTAAAAGCTTCTAAAGCCAGTTAATTCACTATTATTTCACAGCCTGAAAAACAAAAAGAACCCCTGCAACCCCTCCCCAAAATAATCCCAAACAAACCCTAATCGATTTTTCTCTCTTTCAAGTTCTAGTTGAAGGTAAACCCTAGAGTTTGAGGAACCAAAGCAAGGGCTGAGTTATCTAACAAGCAAGATGAGTTTACTGATCTATTTAATACATTTTTTCTACTGTAAATTCTTGGTAAGTCGTTCTATGTGTGTAAGAACTCAGGGGACGGTGATCGGAAGCCGTGAGTTCGAGTTATTCACTTGTAGCGAACTGTTTTGTGAACTGTTTTGTGTTGCTGTAAAGCTGCGTGTTATACTACTGATTTGTGGAGTTTTGGATGAGGAAGGGTGTGGAGAAACACCATATATGTTTAGGTTTGTGGCCTGATAGTTGTTCATACCATTTCCGGATCGTTTGACACGACTATAGTGGCCATTGTACGTATGAAGTGATTGGTTTGTGCGTGGACTGTTTTGGGAGGCTCAATATGATTCTTATTGATGTTGTTTTGCTGTTGGTGACTGTTTGGACTTGTGTGAAGTCATATATATAGGGGAGGTGCTGTCCGTTTTATTGCAAAATAGGTTACAGTCGATACATAATAGTTGCGACGCCGGAACGATAACGGTAGTATCATTTCTCTTATTGTAGACTAAGAAGTCGTGGAAGTTTCATAGCTTGAGATTGGAAAGTATTGCAAGGTATGTGAGACTATCCTTTTCCTTCTTTTGCACGACTCTGACTGTACACAATGCAATGAACGAACCCCAAAGATGCTCTACTCTTAGAAGGTAGCAGTACGTATATTGTTTCCCCTCTTATTGGAGGATTGATATGTTATTATTTCACCATGGTAGTATGACTCTTATAAGTCCAGCATGCATTATCTATTTTACTCTACCGAGCCGCGCTATAGTCGGCCGGGTATGGCACCTATTGTGCAACTATACATATGTATATGTTTTACTCTACTTAGTCGCGCTATAGTCGACAGCTATCTTACTCTACCGAGCCGCGCTATAGTCGGCCGGGTATGGCACCTATTGTGCAACCACTGATCAGTTGGGTATGATAATAAGGAGGCCCACAGAGGCATATGTATGAGATGATGATGAGGCCCACATAGGCGTATATATGTATATGATGGTTTTCAAAAGGATATAAATATATGTATATGCATATGCATGTCAGGCATGACATGGTTTGTCGCCCTCAGAGGCATTCAGATGGTACAGGTTGTATGTCTCTTACCCTGATGCTTATTAATGTTCTTGCATTATGTTTCCTGTCTTACATACTCAGTACTTTATCCGTACTGACGTCCCTTTATTTGTGGACGCTGCATGTCATGCTGCAGGTCCCCCACCACAGTAGGCTACCCAGTTCAGCAGATATTGGCGAGACCCATCCTTCGGACTTGCCACAGTCTTGGTATGCATTTTGTTGTAGGCATTATGGGCATGTCGGGGCCCTGTTCCGACATCGGTTGCATTATGTACGTTTTTTGTAGAGGCTCATAGAAAAATGTCAATTTATGCATAGACAAGTGATGGGTTGACTTATGTACAGTTGAATTGCCTTGTCGGCAAACGTATGTATTTTGTTTTATGGTTTTGCATTGCAGCCTTGTTGGCCATATTATGTATATAAGTATGTTCGTATCATGGCATGACGTCTCGGTTCATTATAATTATTGTTCGAGATTATATGCATATGACAAGCCTTATAGATAATAAGGAAAGTTAGATGAAGGGTACGCCGGTGCCCGTTGAGTAGGGTCCGGTGCCAGTCGCGGCCCTCCGGCTTGGGTCGTGACAGTTAAGGCTACCGGCACATCAGAACCGTATGCTCAGTTGTATATCAAGGAAATAGTCAGGTTGCATGGCACTCTAGTTTCTATTATCTCAGATCGAGGAGCACAGTTCACGGCTAATTTTTGGAAGAAATATCAGCAAGGTTTAGGTACTCCGGTGAATCTTAGTAAAGCCTTCCATCCATAGACCGACGGGGAGGCAGAGCGGACTATTCATATGCTTGAGGATGTGTTGCACGCGTGTGTTCTTGACTTCAAAGGTAGCTGGGATGATCATTTGCCGCTAATAGAATTTACCTACAACAACAGTTATTTTTTTCCAGCATTCAGATGGCACCGTTCAAGGCTTTATATGGTAGGAGATTAAATCTCGCATTGGGTCGTTCGAGATTGGGGAAGCAGAGTTGATAGGTCCAGACCTCGTGCATCAGGCTATGGAGAATGTTAAGATCATTAAGGAGCGGTTGAAAACTGCTCAGAGTCGTCAGAAATCCTATTCGAATGTGCGTCGCAGGGATTTGGAGTTCATAGAAGATGATTGAGTGTTCTTGAAGGTTTCCCCTATTAACGGTGTAATGTGGTTTGGTAAGAAAGGGAAGTTGAGTCCAAGGTTTGTCAGACCATACAGAATCATTCAGAGGATTGGTCAGGTGGCATACAAGTTCAAGCTACCACATGAGATGTTATTAGTGCACCCAATATTTCATGTGGCTATGTTGAAGAAAGTAGTTGGAGACCCAACACACATTGTTCCGATTTAGAATATTGATGTTAATGAGGAATTGACTTATGAAGAAATTCCAGTTTCTATTATTGATCGTCAAATCCGAAAGTTGAGAAATAAATAAATTGCCTCCGTGAAAGTGTTATGGCGCAACCAGCAGATTGAAGAGACCACCTGGTAGGCTGAGGAAGAAATGAAGAAGAAGTACCCTTATTTGTTTGAATAACTATGTAATTGTTCAATGAAATTGTTCTCTATGAATTACGTATCATTTGTACAGCTTATGTTAAGGATGTTCCTCTTCTGGTAATATATTGCTTATGAGGCCACGGTTGGTGTTGTTTTAATGTTGTATTGCGTCATCAGATTATGTATATGTTGTTAGAATTGGTTTATGGGATTCTCTGACAGGTGGATAGGCCCAGTTACAGGGGAGACTCTGGTGAAATTTTTGAAAATTTAGGGAGTTAGTCAAATTTTGAAACTGCTGGTGTGTGTGAATTAACAATTGGGTCACATTGTATGCAAAAGGTGAATTTTGACCCTCATTCGAGGATGAAATGATGTTATGTGGGGGAGGATGTAAGGCCTCGTAAAATATCACCTAAAACCCGAGGTTCCGTGGTGGCGAGGTAGGCTAATATGTTTGGCGATTGCAGACTGCGGTACGGACTTTTTGGGTTGAATAGTGCGCTTGGGAGTAAAGGAAAATTTTTTGCATGAGATTGTTGAGCTCTTTTGTGGAATCTTTGGGTAGTGGGGTGAAAGAATCCACCATAGGAAGACCCTAAAGCCTTAATGCACGCCTAGTGTTTGGTAAAATGCCCCAATGAGCTTATATCATGAATATTTTCCTAATTTGTATTCAATTTTGCTATGTCTCTAAATAGATCGAAGTTGCTTGGAGTTTTGGAACTGTGTAGTAAATTAAGGGGAGCTCTTTCAAGGTATGAAGGCTAAACTCTTCTTCTAGTATCGAAATTTTCAAACCCTTGTAAAATTCAATCAAGTGTTCTCTAACTTGAAACGCTGTTGATCTAGGATGTTCAAGCTAGTAAATTGATTCTCAAATTGCATTACGTGCCCAAACCCTCATGTGTTAAAGATTGTCTATTGTGACTTAATTATGTTATACCCTTTGTGGGATGAAGGTATTGTATGAAATCAATGCGATTTAGCACTCATTTATCATATGATGAAATCTTATGAACTTACACTGCTTAGGCTAAAGGTGCCAAATTGTTGATTTGAAATGGAACTCTTTTGTATAAACTATTATAGTTTTGGGACCCTAAATGTTGGTATTGTCAGTACACCACCACCCGCATATATATATTGGGGTGAGGCGGCGGGGTCGCTTTGTGTAGTGTTCTGATATTGTGAGTACACTCCACCCGCGTACATTGAGGTGAGACGGCGCGGCCGCTTTGTGTAGTATTGTGGTATTGTGAGTACACCTCCACTCGTAAACATTGGGGTGAGGCGGCGGGGCACTTTGTGTATAGTTCCTGGTATTATGATTGCACCTCCACCCGCAAACATTGGTGTGAGGCGGCGGGGCCGCTCTGTGTAAAGATAGTTGTAGAGGATCCCCGACTTGAAGTTTGTAATTAGTATTGAAAGCTCTTACTAAATTTACTGTGGCTTTAACCGCTAATTAAGCCTTCTATTGTTATCATAACTCGTTGTAAGTCATATCGTATTTCCAAGTCCTTGAATAGGTGATTAGTTTTCATACTATTACTATTCGACATGTACTAACGTCCCTTTTGCCGGGGGCACTGCATCTTTAAGTGATGTAGGTGGTTCCACAGTGAAAGACATTGACATACACTCTTCTCTCAGCTGACTTGGTGAGCCCCACTTCTTTCTGGGGTTGTGCATCTTTTGTTCCGTGTGTATTCTGTTTTGAGGTATAGCCGGAGCCTTGTTGCCGACACAATCATTGTACTCTTCTATATCTATTAGAGGCTCCGTAGACATACTGTGGGTTGCGTATTAGTGTGAGAAAGTTAAACTAAAGCTGTCATAATTGTATCTCATGCTTCTACTGTAAAACTATGGTTGTGAAATGTATTGTTTTGGAGACGTATATATGAAGTATCTAATAGTAATGGAACTAGTGTTGTCCATGAACCCTCGTGGTATTAATTAATGAAATTCACATTCTCTTTATTTATGGGTGAGTTGGGTAGAAAGTAATCCAGCAGGCTTGCTCAGCCGGGTTATCTCGGTTGAGCGCCGGTCGCGCTCCCCGAGGTCGGGGCATGACAATTTCAATCTACCCTTCCTCGGTGACTAACGATACTCCCAAAAATTTTTATTATAAAAAGGATTTTCATCTCAGTTCATAACCTCTTACACATCTTTTCATTTTATTTACACTAGTGGCCAAAAAAGTAATATCACACTTGGCGCATCATCCATATCTCATATTTCATGCCCACCCGTTTCACTTTCATACGTCATCATGGATTATCAATAACAAGGCATCTCTAATCATGACTTTTGTACGCATATGAGAAAATAAGAGTCTTAGGCACATTACGTTTTCTTCCAAAATTTGGCGTAATAACTTTCAATTTAAACATGATTGAATTCATAAGATTTTGACACATTCGTAATATTTGAATACGTTCCCGTAAGGATAACACAATATGAAAAGAGCATTCGGAACACATTTTGAACATATATCTTTCGGCACAAATTCTATACAGAAAAGTTAAATTTATAATTAATAACTCGAGCCGTGAGAAGTAAGAAACTGGCCCATCATACTTGAGACATACGAAAACATCACGGGATTTAATTCTAAGAGAGAAATTAAGCCAACATACCTCGCTTTGAGCTTTCCTTAAATTACTACAATGATCAAGAATTCCTTGCAACTTCGATCCATTTAGAGACATAATAAAATTGAACTATTATTAGGAAGATATTTGTAGTTGCAGCTCATTTAGGCACCTTATCAAGCACTAGGTGTGTATTATGATTTCAAGGTTCTCCTATGGTGGATTCCTTCATCCCACAACCCAATGTTTTCCCATTTGAGCTCGAAAACCTTCCCACAACCCTTGGTTGTACATGGATGCATAAATAATACTCTCATATAAAAGAATCAGCCTTACCGTTACCCATCTTCTACCCCAAATTTGAAATGGAAAGCTAAGGCTATAACCTGACCTCTTTAAAAGACAACTTTGCAAGTTTTCCTTATGGATACTCCAACACTTGAGCAAGGATTGCCGAGCAAAATGCTTAGGGATTCCTCCTCACACTCTAGAGCATTTTGCTCTCTCTAAAATAGCAGTTGGAACCTTCTAGAATAACCCCTAAATAAAAAAAAAAATAGGATCAGGTGAAATTTTCTAAAACTTAAACTTACGAAGCCGATCTAATACAAGGCCCCGTAAAGTTTTGCCTAAAATCTCGGGGTTGAACACTACGTCGGGAGTAAAGAAAAAATATTGGCAGGAAAACACATTTATGTGGCCCACTATGCAGCCGAATAATCACTCTGCGGGCCGCAGAATGGCCGCAGAGTGAAGTAGAAAACTGGGCAAGTTTCGATATTTTTGTGCAATCAACTATGCGATCGCAAAACCATTTCGCAGGTCGCACATCGATCGCGTATCCAGCATGGGATTTTTCGGAGGGTGGTTCTGCGGACCGCATACTGGTCGCAGAGTAGGGAAGAATTGCCTAGTTCCTGAGGGCCATTTCGCGGCCCATTTTGCGGTCCACATAAGCATTACGCTGTCGCATATGCGACCGCATATTGTGTTTTGGAGCTTCATTTTTTTGGTTTTAAAATCTCGACGCCATTCTTATAATACAATGTTAAGGGTCATTTTAGAAGGTTCAAACTTACATTTTAAAGAGAGAGGAGTGTGGTCTAGAGGGAGAAGAGGTGTTATAAGTTATTTATTCATCAATCTTTCTTCAAACCTTAAAGATTTCTCCAAGGTAACTCATAAGATCTTCAACCAAAAGGTAAGATTCTATACCCTAACCCTTAATTTCGGGATTTAACAAAAAAATGGGTAATTAATAAAGCAATTGCTGGGCGTGGGAGTTGTTTATTTTACATGCATGTACCATCTAAGGTAGTGGGGTGATTGTTGAGCTCTTTCGGGTGAACTTTGGGTAGTGGGGTGAAAAAATCCCCATAGGAGGACCTTGAATCCTTATTGCACGCCTAGTGTTTGGTAAAATGCTCAAGTGAGCTGGAACTATGAACTCCTTCCTAATTTGTTTTCAATTTTGCTATATCTCTAAATAGATCGGAGTGGCTAAGATCTCTTAAACATTATAGTAAATGAAAAAGCTCGAGGAAAGGTATGTTGGTTAAACTCCTCTCTTATAATTGAATTCTCACGATGATCTTGAAAGTCCCGAGTTGTCCATTATGAATTGACTTTTCTTAATAAGTTTGGTATCGGATGATGTATACGTATGAATATGTTCCGCAATGTTCTTATCATATTGTGCTATTCTTCGGGAGATTATTTGAAGTATGAGCGTGTATTAAAAAGGTATGACTTCAAGTCAAGTCCAAATGAAAGTGATCACATCAAATTGTATAAGAGATTATATGTGCCTACGACCCTTATTTTCTCAAGTATGTTTTAAAGTCTTAATTTAAAAGGCCTTGTTGTTGATTATCCATGATAATGATTGAAAGTGGAATAATGAGCACTACACGTGTCGGTGTAGGAGTGATTCTGGAGTAAACCCCCGTGTTAACGTGCTTAGATTGTTTTCCCTTATATGGGATGAGATTGATGTGTTGAGGTGCTTTCCCCTTAAATGGGATGAGATTATTGCTAGCAAGATATAATGTGATGTTTACCCACATGGCATTTTGGTGAGACGGCTTAGCCGATCGTGCTGAGATCGAAAGCCATGCCGCGCACATGGCGGTATTGAGAGTGTATGTCTCGGGGTAAGACAGCTTAGCCGATCGGGTTGAGATCGGACTCCGTGCTAAAACACGATGGTATATCGGTGCTAAAGATCTCCCAAAAATGAAATTTACTTTTCCCTAACTTGTCACCTTGTTACCATTTGATCCTCTTCTTGATTTCCTGTTTCCTTCTCTGTTTACTGTTATTCATTCTATTTAAAGGGTGCTTAGTTTTACATACTAGTACTATTCCATATGTACTAATGTCCCTTTTGCCAGGGGCGCTGCATCTTTAATAAATGCAGGTGGTTCCATAGCAGGTGGTATTAATCAGTGAAAGCAGCACACCCTCTCCTCTGTTGATTTAGTGAGTCTCACTTCATTTAGGGGTCCTGTATCTTCGATCCTTTATACATAGCGTTTTGAGGTATAGTCGGAGCCTTGTTTCCGGCACTATCATAGCACTCTTTTTTTCCTGTTAGAGGCTCCGTAGACATAGTGTGGTTGTATTCGTTATTGGGAAAGTTAAACTAAAATTGTTGTAATGATATCATCTATTCCACTTTAACTATGATTGTACAATGTACTGTCTTGAAGACTTGTTAATGACGTAACTAATGGAAATGTACCGGTGTTGTTCACATGACTTCTTATTGACTAATTAATGAAATGCACTCTTCTCTTTTTTTGTAGGTGAGTTGGGCACACGGCACTGTGCAGGCTTGCTCGATCGGGGTAACTCTGTTAAGCGCCGATCGCGCTCCTTGATGACGTGGCGTGACATCTGTGGTCCGCGAAACGATTCTACGGTGGCATAGTGGACCGCAGAAATGCCATGTTCTACAAAAAATTTCGTTCAACTCCCTGACGTACTGTACAACCCCGAAAGTTTGTACCGTGTCAAGCAATCTCGCCGCAAAGAATTTCTGCAATCCTCAAACATATTAGCCTACCTCGGCACCACGAAACTCCGGGTTATAGTAAAATTTTGCAGGACCTTACAACCTCCCCCCACCATCAGCATCCAATGAGACTCAGCTCTTAGTTCACACACCAGTAGTTCCAACTTTGACTAATTCCCCACATTTCTAGAAATTTCGGCAGAGTTTCCCCTACAACTGGGCCAATCCACCTGTCAGAGAATCCAAGAGACTAAACCTAACAACATATACATAATCCAACAAAGTAACATAACATGAACACAACGCCAACCGTGGCCTCATATGTAATATATATTACCCGAAATGAACACCCTTAACATCAACTGTACAAGTGATACATAATTCATAGAAGGTAAGCTCTTAAGATTTTCATAGAACACAACCATTTAAATAAATGAGGGTACTTCTTCTTCATCTCTTCCTCGGCCTCCCAGGTGGCCTCTTCAACCTGTTTGTTTCGCCATAGCACTTTCACGGAGGCAATCTCTTTATTTCTAAGTTTTCAAACCTACCTATCAAGAATGGCAACTAGAATCTCCTCATAAATCGCTTCTTCGTTAACCTCAATAGTTTCAATTAGTACAATAAGCGACGGGACTCCAACCACTTTCTTCAACATGGATACATGAAACACCGGGTGCACTAAAGACATTTCGGGAGGTAGTTCAAACATGTAAGCCACCCGACAATCCTCTGAATGATTCTGTACGGTCCGACATACCTCTGACTTAATTTTTCTTTGTTACCAAACAGCATCATACCCTTCATGGGGGAAACCTTCAAGAATACTCAATCATCCTCTTTGAACTCCAAATCCCTACGACGTACATCCGAATCGAACTTATGACGACTCTGAGCAGTTTTCAACAGTTCCGTAATGATCTTAATGTTCTCCATAGCTTGATGCATGAGGTTTGGCCCTAACAACTCTGCTTCCCAAATCTCGAACCATCCAATGGGAGACCTACATCTCCTACCATACAAAGCCTTGAATGGTGCCATCTGAATGCTAGCATGATAACTGTTATTGTAGAGAAACTTTATGCGTCAAAAATTCATCCTAGCTACCCTTGAAGTCAAGAACACAAGCGCGCAACATATCTTTGAGCATCTGAATGGTCCGCTCTACATGCCCGTCCGTTTGTGGATGGAAGGTTGTACTAAGTTTCACCCGAGTACCCAAACCTTGCTGAAATTTCCTCCAAAAGTCAGCTGTGAACTGTGACCCTCAATCTGAGATGATCGAAATTGTAGTGCCATAAAAATTGACTATTTCCTTGATATACAACCAAGCATACTGTTACGCTGTGTCGGTGGCCTTAACAGGTAGAAGTGTGCTGATTTCTTGAGTCGATCCACAATCACCCAAATCAAGTCAAAGTTGCGAGGAGTGCGAGGGACTCCTACCACAAAGTCCATATTGATCAAACACATTAGCTAACCTCAACACCTCGAAACTTCCGGTTCTAGTAAATTTTACGGGGCCTTACATTGCATTTGCGGACAACGCAATTGCAAAAAAAATGTTTGAATGTACGACGTCCGTAGCTGGGTAAAAGTTGAAAATCGGGACATATCTCAGCAAAAAAATGTTTGAATGTACGGCGTCCGTAGTTGGGTAAAAGATTAGAAAATCAGGACATATCTCATTTTTCAACCCTATACTCCATAGAGGCAATTTTTGAAGAATAATTTCTTCGCAAATTCATTAGTAAGCAACCTTAACTTATTTTCAATCAATTTCAATTACTTTTACATGACTTTTAACATCAAATCTATTAATTTCAATGTAGAGATTAGTGGTTTTGGGTAAAATTATGTAATTTTGTAAAATTGAGATTTAAACCTCAAATTAAGGTGGATTTCGAAACAAAACATATCCGATCTCGATGGTGAATGGGTAATCGGGATTTAGTTGAATCTCAAATTTTGACCACGTGGGCCCAGGTTGACTTTTTATTGGCTTTTTCTATTATCATCAAAATCGAATCTTTTTTATCCGTGGGTAGTTTTTAAAGCTTGTTTTGAATTGTTTGAATAATATTTGGCAACATTCAGTTGGTTTATTGGCTTGTTCTAAAGCCAAAGCCATGGCCATGGTTGATTGTTGACTTGTTTCCGGAAGAGGTAAGTGTCGTGGTTAACCTCCCCTATTTTTACTAATCCCATAAGTTACAATTGTGACCAAACAGCCCCAACTACAATAATATTATTCACAATAAGCTCTCTGATTACTTCAACAACATTTCGAGCGTCAAGCTCTATTTACAATTAACAAAATATAATTTGATCCAATTCCTTTTCCATGAATCTCCCTACAACATCTATAACATCATACTTATGCTTATCATTTTCAGCCCAGAATACTATTAGAAAATTCTCAAAAAATAGCCCACAGGCCTAGTACCTTAACATTTATCATCCACCTTTTGTTTTTCATGTTTTCTTCTTCAATCAACTTAATTGGCACGTGGATAAGATTAACAACAGCAGCCATAAAATATCAAACTATTTGTCACAATTTTCAGCCGCAACAACTATATATAGCCTCAATACATCCCACAAAAAAATATAACGATTCCTTATGCCATGTCTATTACTATTTTGTAGGTTTTCACTCAAACAACTCAACCAACACATGATTAACCTTAAGCACAACCAAGAACATGATTTAAATCTTAGGTAGTAGATAAAACTAGAAATTCCTAGCTGGTGTAGCTCATAACAACCCTCAATCACACCACAACACCATAGGAGTTGTATTATCTTCTTGAACCAACTTTTGATGTTCAAGTTGGTGTTTAAACACTTATAGTTCGCCTTGAAACTATAATATATATGAAGGAGGGACTGATTCTTAACTTAATCAACAAGAACAACATGAAATCATAGGTTAAATCACTTCGAATAATCCTCTAAAACATCCACTAGATGAAAAACTACAATCTAGCAAGCACCACGGAATTTCTAGCGTTGGATTCGTGTTTTCATATTTGGTTTTCACTCTAGAATCATGGAGACTGCTTTGAGAGTGTTTTGGGAGAGAATAGGGTCTGGTTGGGTCGAACAAATGAACCCAAATGAGCCTTTCCCCAATCTTAAAAGGTTGGAGAATCACCCACGGCCTGAGTGGGTCAGACTTGGGAGCTTCTTACACAGTCTCGCGAAAATGCGAATATCTCTCTACTCCCATATCGTATTGATGAACGGGCTAATGCATTGGAAAAAAGACTCATAGAACTTCAATTTGACAGTTGTACACCCAGTAATTCTTAATATATCGAGATAAATGCTCTACTACATTTTACCTAATTTTCACCATATTTATGAATGTAACTTGTCATAACCTTTGCCGACTTTTGTTCCACAGCTTGCACGACTTCAAAAAATAACACACCGCTATAATACGACTGAAATAACTCATAACATAACCTCCTAGTCATGTTTAGCACCCTAGTCTCACCCCAAAAGTACATGTTATAATATTCCCAACCCTTAGACTTTCAACAAAACTTATTTTGTTTAATTTGTTTATCTTCTAAGCTTTCCAACCCGCTTGATACTTATTATTCGTGATCTTTAATATCTGTTAACTCCAAGGTAACACGATTAACGTACTTTGTGTACTTTCAAATATAATCTCATCTATGAGCTTACAACAATTGATTTACTGCGTACTCTCACATATAAAAATATGGGGTGTAACATTATCCCCCCTTTGGAACATTCGTCCTCAAATGTTGAATGCTGCGGTTATCAGTCTGTAACCTATAGCTTTTATGAATATTTTAATACTGACCTTGCCATCTAGGCAAATGTTTTGTGAATAAATCTAAAGATCAAGGCATTCCTCCCTTTGAGCCGCATTCTCACACCACGACTAATGGTCGAAATTCTTCCAATCTCGTAACTGATGCTACCTTTTGTAATGCAGCCTGTGCGACTCTAACCTTGTATGTGCACCTATGCGACTCTTCTCTCATTTTTCCTCCAGCTATTAGCCAATCTCTACGTCTCACTTTGTGAACTAATACAGAACTATGACAAGCTGTCCCTCTGGGCATGTTTAGGTGTACTAAAGTTCTTTGCCTGGTACTTTGTTGAACATACGACTATTGCTATATTTTGTTTTATAGCCTCGGTTATCTATACTTATGGCTTTATTGTATTTAGGTAGGTCAATTATACCATAACACTTACTCTGGTTTATTATTACCGAGGTCTGCTACCCAACTCCTGGTTACTCTCTCGCTGCTTATCCTATATTTATAGATCTAAGTTCTTTAATGCTTCCTCATTATTTATCATCTTAAGAATGAAAACCTAATCTCATCTCATAGTTGTAATCATTTATCCATCTATTGCTAATTAACAGTAATGTTGACCTATAATTAACCATTGATTACATGAAACTGCTTACGTAATACATCCTCATTTGAACTCACGTCTCATCGGGGAACATCTGAAATGATTTGCCTGATCCACCTAGGGATGATACTATACTTCAATAATCATATTTCATAGCATCCCAACTTGATTCATCTTCTGAGGGTATTCCAATCCCGTGTCGTCCATGAAATCCTTTTCATTAAATCATAACTCAATCAAAGGCCTAAGTGTCATCCTCTTGTCTATCACAATGACACCCTTATTCTACTACCAGGGCAGCATTCCATCTCTTCTAAATGCTCCTAGTCTTAGACTCCTTCGAGTTCATTCATGGAAACCATCAACTCTGTGGTTTTGATGGGATTAATCCCGAGGTCTTACCTATTCTTGTCAGCTTCTTACTCACCTTTTCCTATCCTTACTCCTATCTACCTAAACCCTTATCGTTCTACCATACTTTAGGTTGCAACCTACACATATCTGTTTATACTACTCACAACCTTTCTTTAACTTGCTAGCACCAACGTTTTTCTTTCGTTCCATCTCAGTTGTCATTAAACATAAGCAATTACTTTTCCTGGTCGTTCTATCACTTGCTGGATGGATACATAGCTTATCTTAGTGCCCACGAATATTGCATTTCACTGCAACTCATATGATCTCAAATATCACTTTTGATTTTTTTTTTACTTCCCGTTCATTAGCCACGATTGGTGCCACTTTCTTATAGAGTGCAAACGATGTTGTAGTGAGATTATTGTTACTAGATCATTTATTCTTTAGGTCGTTAAAGCCTTCTTTCTTATTAACTCTGCTAGTCTTTCATGGTAATACCTAGGGAAGACCCTCTAACTCCTGTAATGTTGTGAGCTTATTACATCGTATACTCGAGGATCTTTTGATGTTCTTACTCGCCTATAATTATGTTTATTTACTTACCTCTGTGCCCTTAAGCTTGTAAGGTTACTTCAGAACTCAAATTTTGATTTTTTCCGTAGTGGAACTCTCCTTATTTCCGTAAAACGTAAACGGTACCTTTAAATACCCCAACTCCTATCTGAAAATTTTTCAAGGATTACGATCTCGTATCTGCGAGAATGAATTTCCTATGTTAGGGTTCACTACATTTATCTTGCATGATCTGTTGATTTATGGGTATCCTCTTGTCTAGCCATAACTAGATTCTTCCCGAATCAACCACTAAGTACTCGTTGGTCCATTCTCATTTCTCTATTCCACGCAATCTCTCTTGTATTATTTCCTTTGTCTTAACTTACCTTTTTCATTGGCTCCTTATGTATCAAGTGTTCATTCGCACTTATTTATCAATAACATCTTGTGCGGGAACCCCATGCCTCTCCTTAGCGTCGTGCTTGCATAATGTTCTGGAGTCGCATCATATTTGTAAGATCTGAGTAAATGCAATCTCATTCCTTTCATCTTTTTACCGCATTCTTCCTTCACTATTCTATAGTTACTTCATCATCTTTGGCTACCTTTCACATCTTCACTGACATTCTTAATCGCCGTGCATTAACCCATCTATTCAAAGGATAACTGAATTTCTTACGCACAAGGGTGACACCTAGTGTAACTGGCACACTTACACACTTAAGCTTAACTCTTCTCATACTGCATGCTTTCAGGAAGCGTCTTCCTAAATGACCTTTTAAAGTTTATTCATTTGTTGTCCATTCTATTATTTCAAGAACATGATCGCTAAAATTCTCACGATGTCGACTATTATCAAATCTTGTGATCCTTAATTCATGTTCGGTGTATCTTGTTTACCAGCCCATACTAATTTCTATTACTCGGGGGGTGCAACATTTCCTTCTAGTAATCACGTTGGAGTCGCCAACTCATTTTTCAAGATGAGGATACAACTTTATGGCGTATACTCTTTATTGTCCCAAGGCCTATCATCTCTTGTATTTTCCTTCACTTCAGTATAGACTCTGTCATCCTATCATATTTTGATTTACCGTTATCACTCATTTATCACATCTTACTCATAATGCTTCATTTACTCTCTTCTTATTCTCCGGCTAATATTTATATCTTTTACTTTATTATGAAAACTTCAACAAAACATTCTTTCTCTTGTAGCTCCCCTTGCTCCATCCACTGGCTATTCGGGTCGCCTAACTTTCTCTCTTTACTAGGGACGTGAGCCATACTACGGAAATATTTATACCTTCTAAGATTCCAATGCCTATCTTGTGAGTTTTCTGAACGTACTAGTATTCATATCTAACTATACTATTCTAAAGTGCACCATCTCGGTGTCTCACAAGGAGAACTATTGCCACCTTTGCAATATCCTTCAGAAATGTCAGCTAATGCTAACTATCAAACCACCAGTTTTTGTTTACTTTAACCCCATATGCATCCTGATATCCTATCATTATCTTAAACTATGTATATTAGCTCCCATACGGCATAACTAAGATGGGTGTGATCAATTGTACATACCTCTGTTACTATTGAAGGTAACTTAGAGTGCTTGTATTTCTCTGCCAGAATTGTAAATATTTATAATCTTCACTAACTGGGTACCTCGTGCCCTTCATTACCTTGCTTCTTTTACTTGTTGAAACTTGTATCTACCTTCTGATTCTCTCGTTGCTTTATGCCATATGGGTGGATAGATATTCATGCCTTAGGGCTCCTTATCAAGAAGCTTACACGTCCTAGTACACACAAGATCTACTGAAGACCTCACATTTACTCATCATAAGCATGATGCAAAATCGAGCTCCTCTGACTCAACTCTTCCACAACCACATACAGTCTCTTACCAACTGTCTTACAAGATGTAGGCATCGTTGTATTATGAATAAAATAGAATTTAGGAGTTTGAATTCTTACAGCTAAGCTCTACCACACGATCTAGAGTAAGAAGAAAGAGTGACAGTCCTAAATGCCCTGTAGCCTCCTGCTTATGAGTGTGGTGCACAACACTCTCATAAACAAGACTCTACTAGACACGGGTTGTAGACTCCCTAGGACATAACTGCTCGGATACCATGTTCGTCATGATCAAAATCGGAGGAGCGCGACGGGCATCCGATTCCTTACTCAACCGAGTACCAATATATCTTTCTTATCATACCATCATGGATAAATGGGCCACAACGGCCGTCATGAGATAACCAAAATAAAACATAAGGGAATACTTGTTATAGGTCGGCCCAACATGATATACAAACTCATACATGTGACATACGGGCTTATAAGGCTGACATGATCATTTGGTACACTCAAAACGTAGGCCGACAAGGCGAAACACGTATCCATATACATGCCGTCTATTTAGAAGCCTAAACGAGTACATAAACTTCATAAAGGTCAGGACAGGGCCCCGCCATACAAATCATTACATGTCCAAAGCATACTGACCAAATAGGCAACTTTGGAGCAAGTGGAGTGTGCCAATACCTTCCGCTGAGCTGATAGCCTACTAGGAGGACTGTCAACTTGTCAATCGGGACCCGCGGGCATGAAACGCAGCATCCCCAGGCAAAAGGGACGTCCGTACGCATAAAGTACCAAGCATGTAAGGCAGGAAAGCACAAATATGGAAAGTAATGTAAAGAGAGATAGAGAAGATACAACAGTAATATCTGAGTGCCTCTGAGGGCTGCTGAATTAAATGCATGATACATATATACATAAACTTTTAAAAACATCTGCCTGTGTGGGCATCTTCAATATCATATCGTACCCGGCAGTAATAGGGCCGGCAATAATGTACCCAGCCATCATAAGGCTTGGTAGAATAGTACTCGGCCACGTGGAGCTCGGTAAAACCCAACTGATCAATGGTTACGCAACAGGTGCCATACCCGGCCGACTTGAGCGCGGCTCGGCAGAAAAAAATAGATTCATATATATATAATGCATGTTGGACTCTTGGAAACACGTTTTAAACCTTTCGAAGTGATGTAATGTCACTGCACCTTCGATTAATGCTATGGACATCATACCATCAATATGAACTCAATTGAATTCAAGCATCATACATACATGCTTAGAATAACTTTATAAGGAAAGCAACATGGAAAACCTTAGTTACTAGGAGTAGAAACGTTATGAAATAGTGTATCATTCACGTTCATTTCATCTTTAGATCATGCCAAAAGACAGAAGGAAATGCCTTAAAATACCCTTGCAGTCTACTCTCCTATCGTCAACCAAGCTCAATATGATCTTCTTATGTCTGCAATGAGTAACCCGACTTTGTCGTCATCATATAAGCGTTGTAACTCTCATATTTCGAATCCACTATTCTACAAGAAAACCTAGAGCACCTCCCCTATTTTTACAACATTCCATAAATTACTAAAAGTCACCAAACAACCCAAAAAACAACAATATAATTCAGATTAAGTTCTTCGATTACTTAAACAACCATTTGAGCGGCAACCTCGATTTACAATTAATTAAATAAAATTTAATCCAATTCCTTTTCCACGAATCTGCCTAAAACATCTATAACATCATACTTATGCTTTCCATATAATTTTTAGCCCAAAATATTTTAATAAAATCTATAAAAATAAAAATAGCCCACACGCCTAGTTCCTTAACTTTTACCGTCCACCTCTCGTTTTACAGGCTTTCTTCTTCAATCTACTCAACTGGCAAATAGATAAGCTTAACACCAGTAGCCATAACAATATAAAACTATTTCTAACAATTTCCAGCCACAACAACTTTATATATAGCCTCAACACAACCCATAAAAAAAGATAACGATTCCTTATGCCAAGTCAACTACTATCTTGTAGATTTCCACAGAAACAACTCAACCAACATATGATTAAAATTGAGCACAACCAGAAAAATAATTGAATTATCTTAGGTAGTAGATACAATTGAAATCCCCAGTTTGCGTAGCTCACGACAACCCTCAATCACACCACAACACCGTAGAAGTTGTATTCTCTTCTTGAACCAACTATTGATGTTCAAGTTGGTGTGTAAATACTTATGTTTTGCCTTGAAACTCTAAATATATATGAAGGAGGAACTGATTCTTACCTTAATTAACAAGAACAACACGAAATTTGAGGTTACATCACTTTGAAGGATCTAAAACAGCCACAATATGATGAACTACGATCTAGCAATCACCACGAGATTTCTAGCGTTGGATTCATGTTTTCATATTTGGTTTTCACTCTAGAATCACGGAGACTGCTTTGGTAGTATTTTGTGAGAGCGCGACCGGCGCTCAACAGAGTTACTCTAGTCGAGCAAGCCTGCACAGTGCCGTCTACCCAACTCACCCATGAACAAAGAGAAGAATACATTTAATAAATTAGACAGTAAGAGGTCATGTGAATAACACTAGTTCATTTCCATTAGTTACGTCATTACCAAGTCTCCAAAATAGTACATTGTACAATCATAGTTAAAGTACAAAAAGTGATTCAAATAAAACGAGGGTAGTTTGACTTTCCCAATACCCATATACAACCCACACTGTTTTTACGAAGCATCTATAGATACTAAATACTATGATAATGCCGGCAACAAGGCCCTGGCTATACCTCAAAATATAATACAAGTGGGAAAAAAGATATACAACCCCGAATTAAGCGGGCTCATCAAATCTGCTGAGGAGAGGGTGTATTGCTACCAATGATCATGCCACCTGCTGCGAGACAACCTGTATCTATTAAACATGCAGTGCCCCCATTAAACACCCTCTCGTTAGAACGAATGATAACAGAAAGAAGAATAGTCATAAATCAATGGAAGCCTCAGACAATACTAAAACATCAAATTAGGAGCAAGATTAGTGTCAAATGAATTTCCATTATTCTAGGTCGTGAGATCTTAGCAGAGATATACCACCGTGGTTTTGGCACGGAATCTGATCATGGCCCAATCGGCTAGGCCGTCTTACCCGATGACATCAACCACAATCACAATCACTATCACAGTTTCAATCATTATCTTAATCATAATTTTCAGCACAATCACCACCATTTGAGCGACATAACATCCGATCCCGACCCGACCAGCTAGGTCATATCACCACAATGTCGTGTGGATAGGTATCACCCTTTTCTAGCAATCATCTCATCCCAGTAAAGGGGAATAATTCATTACATCAGTCTCGTCCCAAATGAGGGGAATAATTACAATCCATTCCCACATCGGCATGTGTAGTTTCGGGGTTAGGCTATTTCAACCTACCCTTCCTTGGTGACTAAAGATACTCCCAAAGTGTTTGTTATTAAAAAGATTCACAACTCATTTCAATATCTTTTACACGTTTCTTAGTTTCATTGGCACTAGTGGCCCCAAATGTAATATCATTCTTGGCACGTTGGCCGTATTTCATGTTACATGCTTTGCTCACCTCTTTCAGTTGCAAACATCATCAAGGATCATTAACAACAAAGAATTTCAATTCAAGACTTGGGTACACATGTGAGCAAGTAAGAGTCTTAAGCACATTGAGATTTCTTACACAATTTGGCAAAATAGCTTTCACTTGAATCACGTCTAGAAGTTATAGCATTTCGACATGCAATCCATACTTTGAACACATTCTCAATTAGTAACACAACATAATAGGAACATTCGGAATACATATTGAACACCTATATCTTTCGACACAAGACTTTTTTGGAATAATCAACTTATAACGAGCAACTCGGGACATACAAGGACATTGTGGGGTTTAATTCTAAAAGAGGAGTTTAGCCAACATACGTTCCTTTGAGCTTTCCTTAATTTACTACTACGTTTTGGAAATCTTAGAAACTTTTAACTATTTAGAGATATAGAAAAATTGAACATAAATTAGGAAGGAGTTCATGTTTCCAGCTCATTTGAGCATTTTATCAAACACTAGGTGGGCATTATTATTTCCAACTTCTCATATAGAGGATTTCCTTCACCCCACAACACAAGGTCTACCCATTTAAATTGAACTACATTCCCACAACTCATGAATATACATGCATGCATAAATAACAACCCTCATCCTCAAAACCTTCCCCCCCCCCCCCCCC
>MCJB01048220.1:0-25414 GCA_002018475.1 Nicotiana obtusifolia | reverse complement strand
CCCAATTACCTATTCCAAAACAAAATTTCTAAATTGAAGGTTAGGGCTATAATCTAACCTCTTGGATAAAGACCTTGTGTGCTTTCTTGTTGAATTTCAAGGCTTGAGCATGATTTTGTATGAACAATTAGCTTAGGGATTTCACCTCTCACTCTAGGGCACTACCTCTCTCTAATAATACCTTATATTCCCTTAAAAAATGCCCCTAACGTATAATTATCGAGATAGGATCTGGTAAAAAAGTTAGGAAAAATGAAGCCTCGGTGCAGATCTGCGGTCGCATATAATGCTTCTACGATCCGCGGAATGGACCACATAATGGCCCTCTTGAACTGGGCACTCTTGCCTCACTCTACGACCAGCCCACAGTGCATAGACCAATTCTGCGGTCGCATGATGCACCGCAGAACTTCCCTCTGGAAATTTTTATGTTGGATCTATGATGGATTTTGCGGTCCGCATAATGGACCGCATAATAATCCTACAATTAGCTCAGGTTTCTGCTTCAGTCTGCATCAGATCTGCTGTCCGCAGAACAGTCCTGCGATAGCAGAACGGACTGCAGAAATGCCCTGCAGTTCCAAAATTTGTCTTCAACTCCCCAACGCACTGTACAATCCAAAAAGTCCGAACTGCGGTGAGCTTGTGAGTCTACCTCATCATCACGAGATCCCGGGTGGGGTCGTGATCGGACGCCATGCCGCACACATGGTGGTTATTGTGTTGGAAATTGAAAAATTGAAATTGTATACGGTGGCATATTAGTACTAAAGATCTCCCAACTTAAAATATGAAAATCACTTGAAAACTTGTCTTGTTCCTAACTTGATGTTTTGGGTATTGATTGAGACTCCCATTGATTTTATGATTGTCCATCCTTGTTTTATCATTCGTTCTATTGAGAGGGTGCTTAGACATTCATACTAGTACTATTCCACGTGTACTAACGTCCCTTTTGTCGGGGGTGCTTCATCATTAATGGATGCAAGTGGTTCCACAGCAGGCGCCTTTGATCGTTGATAGTGGTACACCCTCTTCCCAGCTAACTTGGTGGACCCCACCTCATTCGGGGTCGTATATCTTTTCCTTATGTATTATGTTTTAAAGCATAGCCGGGGCCTTGTTGCTGGCACTATCATCGTACTCTTTTGTATCTATTAGAGGCTTCATAGACATTGTGTGGGTTGTACGTCGGTGTTGGGAAAGCTAAACTAGTAATTTTGGTAACTGCATCACATCGTTTCACATCAAACCATGAAAGCGTATGTATTCTAAAACTTATAGATGATGAAACTGCCGAAAATGAATTGGTGTTGTTGTTCACATCAATATCCGCATTATTTAATTAATTAATTAGATCTTCTTTTATTCATGAATGAGTTCGGGTAGAAGGTATCGTACAGGCTTGCTCGGCCGCATTATCTCGGTTGAGCGCCGGTCGCGCTCCCCGAGGTTGGGGCGTGACAAACTTGGAATAAGAGCTTATGGGTTTAAAGTGTCCAAGGATGTCTCAGGCCGTGTCTAGTAGAGTCCTTATCAGTGTGTTGTCGACCACATCTATATTTAGGAGGCTACTTGGACTTTTAGGAGTAATACCCTTCTTAGATGATTCTTGATCGTGCAATAAAGCTGATAGTACGATTGTTCCTCCTTTAACTCGTGCATTGCTCTAACTTTCAGTAAATGGCGACTAAGAAGAAAGGAATAACTGGCCAAGGAGAAGATGTTACCCAGGAGTGATGGTTGATTCGATCATTGATGATGCGGGTGACACACAGTCCGAGCGCATTACTCAGATTATGGAGGACATGTTGCGAGCATGCTCTATGGATTTCAGGGGTTAGTGGGACAAATTTTAACCTCTAGCGGAGTTCTCCTACAATAACAGCTATTAGTCAAGCATCTAGATGGCTCCGTATGAGGCCTTATACGGGAGGCGATATCGTTTACCAATTGGTGGGTTTGTGCCCTATGAGGCTACATTATTGGGCATCGATTTGGTCCGTGATGCCTTGGAAAATGTTAAGCTGATTCAGGAGCGACTTCGTACAGCTCAGTACAAGTAAAAGAGATATGCAGATCGGAAGGTTCGAGATGTGGCTTACATGGAGGGTGAGAAGATTTTTCTCCAATTTTCTCCTATGAAGGACATGATGCAGTTTGGGAACAAGTTCAAGTTGAGCTCGAGGTTTATTGGCCTATCGGAGATCTTTAAGAGATTTTGGGAGGTTACCTATAGGCTTGCATTGCCTCGTATTCTAGCTGGGGTACATTCGATATTTCACGTTTCTACGCTTTGCAAGTACCATAAGTATAGGTCACATGTTTTAGACGTTAGCTCGGTGCATCTAAATGAGAATTTGACCTGTGAGTAAGAGTTGGTGGCTGTTCTAGACAAGCAGGTTTGGAAATTGAGGTCTAAGAGTTTTCCTTCTGTGAAAGTGCATTGGAGAACTCAATCGATTTAGGAGGCTATGTGGGAGGCCGAATCCGATATGAGAAGTAGACACCCACTCCTTTTTACCAGTCCAGGAACATTTCTATGTTTGTTCGAGGACGAACATTTCCTTTAGTGGTGGAGAATATGACGGCCCGATAGGTCATTTTGAGTACTAGCTCCTTTTTTCTGTGTTCCAAGACTTCTTATAGCCTTATTTGATGATATATGACTTGCTTGCGTGGTCCATGTCATTTTTCGAAAAGGTTATATGAAAATTTATAATGAAAATGTGATATTTGGCTTTAAAAACGGCTAAAGTTGACAACATTCAACGTTTTATGTAAACGACGTCGGATCAGTGTTTTGACAATTCTGGTAGGTTCATATGATGTTTTTGTACTTTTACGCATGTTTGGTTGGGGTCCCAGGTGACCCAGCGTGTTTTGGCGCATTATGTGAAAAATTTGGGAAAATGTGTTTCAAAATTAATATTTTGAGTTTTGATGATCGATTCTTGGCATTTGAGGTTATTTTGATGATTCGAGTTAGCGAGTGAGTTTGTATAATGTTATGGCACTTGTTTAGATGTTCGATTGGAGACCGAGGGGCTCGAGTGAGCTTCGGGAACATTGCAGACTAACTTGAGACTTAACATAAAATTTGTTGGTGCGAAGTTATAGGTCTCGCATTTGCAATGTCAGGCTCGCAAATGCGAAATTAGGCTGGGACTGAAGACTTCGCAAATACAAAGAGAGGGTCAAATTTGCAGACATGGGGGTGGTCATATTTGCAATCTCGGAGTCGCATTTGCAATATGAATCAGGGGTCAGTCACCTTCGCAAATGCGAAGCTTAGTATGCATTTTCCTTCGCAAATGCGAAGGAATAGTCGCATTTGCAAAATAGGTGGGCCTGAAGTAATCGTCGCATTTTTTATCAGTGGTTTGCACTTGCGGTCATTACAATTGCCAACAAGTGTCCGCAACTGTGACGCCAGCAGCTGGGTAAAAGTTTGAAAAATTAGGACACTCCATGGAGGTGATTTTTTAAGAATAGCTTCTTCCCAAATTCATTGGTAATCAACTTTAACTTATTTTCAATAAATTTCAATTACTTTTTCATGAATTTTTACATCAAATCTACAAATTTCAAAGTAGAAATTAGGGGTTTTTGTTAGAATTGAGAGATTTTGTAAACATGAGATTTAGACCTTAAATTGATGTCGGATTTCAAAACAAATCATATATTTGGGCTCGGGGGTGAATGTGTAATGTAGATTTTGGTCCAAACTTCGGATTTTGACCATGTGGGCCTGAGTTGATTTTTTCTATTATGATCAAAACCGAACCTTTTTCATTGACGGATAGTTTCTAAAGCTTATTTTGAATTGTTTGAATGATATTTGGCTAGATTCGATTAGTTTGGGGGCTTGTTCTAAAGGAAAAGTTGTGGTTCAATGTTGACTTGTTCTTGGAAGAGGTAAGTGTCGTGGCTAACCTTGACCTGAGGTAATTGGGACTTGATTGGTCTATTTGCTACTTCATTTAAATGCAGGGACAGTGCATATGCAAGGTGATGAATGTATATGCGTCGTCATGGGTTCAAGCAAGCGGGGTGGGCTATTATCATCATGCCATAATTCATTCCATGTTTATATCTTGTTACATACTTTAATTGCTACATGTTTTTACTTGTTATTCAAGATTTTACTTGTTACATGTCATTAATTGTTATAAGTTTTCATTTATTGCTTCCTTGAGTATTATGTTCTTTTACATGCTATGTGCTCTCACCTGTGTTAAGTGAACGTTCCTAACTACTCATGCCTTTACTTGTCTTTTTTTCCTTTACTTGTTACTTCTTGCACTTTATAATGATATATTCGATTGTGTGAGCCCTTGGTTGTTCTTCCGCTGATGATTTGTCGAGGTTCGTTTTTTCTTACGATGTGAGGATACTTTATGAAATTGAGTTGTTGGTTGTTCTTTTTCTGTACTCGTATTTCCTTGGTGATCTGCACACTTTCGTTCCCTTTTATTGTTGTGATTTTGGAATTTTTTTGTATTGAGTTATTGATGTTATTGAAATGATAATGGGAACGAGTTGCACGCCGGACGTAATGGAAATTATAAATGTTATTGGGAATGGGTTGCGTGCCGCAACAGAATTAAAATGAAATGATATTGGGATCGGGTTGCTCGCTGCAAATGATGTTGATTTGGAACTGGAATCGGGTTGTGCACTGCAATGGGAAATGATGTGCAGTAACTGTTTGTAGTTGTGGTGTTCTATTTTCTTTACTGTGATATGAGGTTACAAGGTGACGTTATTCTTCGTTCATTCTTATGAGTTTATCCATTTTCTCTATATTTCTTTTGCTTTCTCTTTATTATTCGTAAGACTTATAATTAGTGTCTTTACATAGCCTTTTCATAGCATTTGCTCAAGCCACAGAGACCTGCCAACTGAAGAATAGAATAAAGCATGAGAGCAACAGCAAGGCCCGGTCCGAGGGCATCTTTGGTGGTTCTTTTGGTGGTGGTGGTTGTACGTCAGCATTCAGGGGAGGGTCATCAGGGCCATCTCAGTCTTTTGTTCAGTCTTCAGTCAGTGCACCGCCATCGGGGCCCTGTCAGCAGCAGGGGAGCCGTTTTAGGCCCAGCTGGGGCAATGAGGATCCTACCAGCAGGGTCGGTCTGCTGGGAGATTCCAGCAGCAGCGGATGCCCCCATGCCCTAGGTGAAGGAAGATGCACTTTGCAGCCTGCTACATGGACCGGCCCATAAGTTATTGGGTGTGGAATGAGAGGTCACGTTCACAGGGATTATGGTTCATCTCAGCAGAGCATCTGTAGGGGTACAACACAGCCAGCTAGTTCTACAGCTACTACATCTGCAACACCTCCCCCAACACGAGGCACCCCAGCACCCACAGGGCGTGGTGCAGCTATGGGTGGCACACAGAGTTCAGGAGCACCCAGCCGTTTCTATGCTATGAGGGGTCGTCAGAGTTCAGAGGCTTCTCCAGATATTGTCACAAGTATATTGACTGTCTAATCTCATGATGTGTATGCCCTTATTGATCCCGATTCCACTTTGTCCTATGTCACTCCCTATGTTGCTATGGAATTTGGGATAGAACCAGAACAGCTCCATGAGTCCTTCTCCGTATCTACTCCGGTTGGTGGGTCTATTGTGGCTGGCGGGTTTATAGGGATTGTGTTGTCACGGTGTGTGGTCGAGACACCATGGCCGATCTCATTGAATTGGGGATGGTTGATTTTGATGTAATAATGGGAATGGATTGGCTTTATTCATGTTTTGCTAAGCTTGATTATCGTAGTAGAACCGTTAGGTTTGAATTTCCAAATGAGTCAGTGATTGAATGGAAGAGGGAGGATGTGGTGTTAAAGGGTAGGTTTATTTCTTACCTTAAGGACACAATGATGATTAACAAAAGGTGTATCTATCATTTGGACCCGGTTACGGACACCGATGCTGAGGCACCTATGCTCGAGTCTATGCCTGTTGTGAATGAATTTTCGGAGGTCTTTCCGGATAAGCTCCCTGGGATCCCACCAGACAGGGAGATTGATTTTGGGATTGATGCCAAGCCCGCAACCTATATCAATTCTGCCCTACAAGATCGCACCAGCAAAATTGAAGTAAATAAAAGAACAATTGAAGAATTTGTTAGAAAAGGGTTTCATCCGACCGAGTGTGTCGCCTTGGGGTGCACCAATTCTATTTGTAAGAAAGATGAATTGGTCGTTAAGAATGTGCATTGACTATTGGCACCTTAACAAGATTACAATAAAAAATAAGTACCTACTGCCAAAGATAGATGACTTGTTTGATTAATTGCATGGTGCTAAATACTTCTCCAAAATCGATTTAAGATCCGGGTATCAACAGTTGAAGATCAGAGAGCAGGATATTTCGAAAATAGCTTTTAGGACCCGGTATGGGCACTTTGAATTTTTGGTAATGTCTTTGGGGCTAACAAATGCCCGGCAGCTTTCATGGATCTTATGAATCAAGTCTTCATGCCTTTTCTTGACTCATTTGTGATAGTGTTTATTGACGATATCCTTGTATATTCGCAAAGTCGAGAGGACCATGTTGGTCATCTGAGGGAGTTCTACAGACTCTTTCAACACAAGTTGTATGCAAAGTTTTCGAAATGTGAATTTTGGCTTGAATCTGTCACGTTCTTGGGTCATGTCGTCTCCAGAGAAGGAATTGAGGTTGATCCTCTTAAGATTGTAGCTGTGAAGAATTGGCCTAGACCTACTACCCCAAAGAGATTCGCATTTTTTTGTGCTTAGCTGGATATTACAAGATGTTTGTGGAGGGGTTCTCTACTCTTGTCTCTTCGTGATTAAATTGATGCAGAAGGCAGTTAAGCTCCAATGGTTAGATGCTTGTGAAAGCTTCCGGGAGTTGAAATCAACATTGACTACAACACCAGTTTGGACCCTACCCGAGAGTATGGATGGGTTTGTGGTATAGTGCGATCCTTCAAGAATTGGAATTGGGTGTGTATTACTGCAACATGGCAATCTGATAGCTTATGCTTCTAGGAAACTGAAGAATCATTAAAAGAATATCGAACGCATGACTTAGAGCTTGCGACGGTGGTATTTGCATTGAACATTGGGCGTCCATGTGGATATATTCACGGACCATAAGAGCCTTCAATACAGAAAGAATTGAATCTGAGGCAGAAAAGATGGCTTCAGTTACTCAAGGATTACAACATCGATATCTTATATAATCTGTGGAAGGCTAATGTCATGGCGAATGCCCTTAGCCAGAAATCAATGGATAGTTTAGCTCACTTGGAAGCAAATCAAAGGTCGTTGGCCTAGGAGGTTTATCCCCTAGCTAGTTTGGGAGTTCTTCTTGCGAACTCTAGTGGAGGAGGGGTGATTGTGAAAAATAGGGCTAAATCGTCGCTTGTGGTGGAAGTCAATGAGAAGCAATACAACGACCCATTGTTGGTACAATTGAAGGAGGGGATACATAAACATAAGACCATGGCCTTGTCCCTTGGCAAGGATGATAG
The DNA here is from genome assembly GCA_002018475.1 of Nicotiana obtusifolia. Classification (NCBI taxonomy): domain Eukaryota; kingdom Viridiplantae; phylum Streptophyta; class Magnoliopsida; order Solanales; family Solanaceae; genus Nicotiana; species Nicotiana obtusifolia. Next base: position 17,908 of record MCJB01048220.1, on the reverse strand, counting down.
TACACTAAGGTACCTAGGGCAACTGTGTGTTCAAAATGTGGACGGTCTCCGGGAAAGAATCATGACTGAGGCTCACACTTCTAGGAATTCCGTGAACTCGGGCTCTACAAAGACGTACCATGATCTTGATGAAGTCTACTGGTTGAATCATATGAAGAGGAATTTAGCGGAATTTGTGGCAAGATGTATAAACTGTCAACAAGTGAAGGTCAAAAACAAAAGGCCTGGTGGTTGGCACAGAACATAGAAATTCTTATGTGCAAATGAGAAATGGTCAATATGGACTTTATGGTAGGACTACCTTGCACGCCTCATAAGTATGACTCGATTTGGATGATTGTGGATCGACTTACGAAATCAACTCACTTCTTACCTGTTAAGGCTACTAACACAGTGGAACAGTATGCTCAGTTGTATATCAACGAAATTGTTAGGCTGCATGGCACTCCAGTTTCCATCATTTCTGATTGGGTGGGAGGGGGGGAGGCACAGTTCACAGCTAACTTTTGGATGAAATTTCGGCAAGGGTTGGGTACTCAGGTAAATCTTAGTACAACATCCATCCACAGACCGACGGGCAAGCAGAGCGGACTTTTTAGACGCTTGCGGATATGTTGTGCGCTTGTGCTCATGACTTCAAAGGTAGCCGGGATAATCATTTGCCGCTCAGAGAGTTTTCCTAGAAAAACAGTTATCATGCTAGCATTCAGATGGCACTTTTCGAGGCTTTGTATGGTATGAGATTAGATCTCCCATTGGGTGGTTCGAGATTGGGGAAGCGGAGTTGATAGTGCCTGACCTCGTGCATCAAGCTATAGAGAAGGTTAATATTATTGTAGAATGGTTGAGAACTACGCAGATGTCAGAAGTCCTATTCGGATATACGTCGTAGGGATTTGGAGTTCAAAGAAGATGATTGGGTATTCTTGAAGGTTTCCCCTATGAAGGGTATAATGCGGTTTGGTAAGAATGTGAAATTGATTTTGAAGTATGTCAGACCGTATAGAATCATTCAGAGGGTTGGCCAGGTGGCTTACAGGCTAGAACTATCTCCGGAGATGTCTTTAGTGCACCTGGTGTTTCATGTATCAATGGCGAGGAAGGTGGTTGAAGATCTGTCGCTTATCGTTCAGGTTGTGGCTATTGAGGTTATCGAAGAATTGACTTATGGAGAAATTATAGTTGCCATTCTTCAAAGGCAAGTTTGAAAGTTGAGGAACAAAGAGATTGCCTCCGTGAAAGTACTATAGCGGAAGGCCGACTAAGAAATACCCTCGTTTGTTTGAATAGTCATGTAATTATAAATTTGTGTTCTATGAAAGTGTTAAGGTATTACCTTCAAATGTTGAAATTGTTGGTATGTTATAGCAGCTGAGTTACATTGGTTTCTAATGGCAGATTTTGGCCCTCATTCAAGGACGAATGATCTAAAGCGGGGGAGGATGTAAGGCCCCGTAAAATTTTACCTACAACTCGGGGTTTTGTGGTGCCGAAGTATGCTTATGTGTTGAGGATTGTAAGGATTCTTCGCTGAGAGCTTGCGAGCTGCAGTCTGGACTATTTGGGTGGAGCGCGTTGGGGAGTTGAAGAAAACTTTTGGAAGCACGGGGCATTTTGTGCGGTCGCAGAACTGATATGCAGACTGCATATCTGCAGCAGACCGAGGCAGATATTTGGGCAAACTTTTTGGACCATTATACGGTCTATTATGAGGCCGCATAATCATTTTGCGAGCCGCATAACCCATTGTAGATCCAGCACAAAAAAATTTCGCAGGAACGTTCTGCAGCGCAATATGTTTCCGCAGACCAGTCGCAGAGTGAGGCAGGGTTGCCCAGTTCCGGAGGGCCATTATGCGGTCGCATATGCGACCACATATCTGCATCGAGGCTTCATTTTTTCTAAACTTTTAACCCGACCCTATCTCGATAATTTGACGTGGGGGACCATTTCTAAAGGGGATATCTTGTAATTTTTAGAGAGAGGGAGTGCCATAGAGTGAGAGGTGAAGTCCCTAAGCTAATTGTTCTTCCAAAATCTTGTCCAAACTTTGAAATTCAACAAGAAAGCTCACATGGCCTTGAACCGAGAGGTAAGATTCTAGCCCTAACCCTCAATTATGAAATTTTGTTTGGGAATGGGTAATGAGGAGGAAGGTTTTGAGGATGAGAGTTGTTTATTTTACATGCATGTACCATCAAGGGTAATGGGAAGATTGTTGAGCTCACTTGGGTAAAGTGGGATGAAAGAATCCACCATAGGAGGACCTTAAAACCTTAATGCACACCTAGTGTTTGATAAAATGCTCAAGTGAGCTGGAACAATGAAATCCTTCCTAAATTATGTTCTATTTTGCTATATCTCTAAATAGATCGAAGTGAATAAGATTTTTGGAACAGTGTAGTAATTTAAAAAGCTCGAGGCAAGATATGTTGGCCAAACTCTTCTCACAGAATTAAACCCCACAATATTCGTCTACGTCCCGTGATGTTTATTATAAGTTGATTATTCCAAAAAAAGACTTGTGTCAAAAGAAATATGCATTCAATATGTATTCCAAAGATCTTGCTATGTTGAGTGACTGCCGAGAATGTGGTTTAAGTATGGGCTGTGTGTTATTACGTTATGATTTAAAAGCTTGATTCAAATGAAAGCTATCATGTAATTTGTGTAAGAAATCACATGTGCTTAAGACCCTAAATTGCTCAAATATGTGTTTAAAGTCTTAATTAGAAAGGCCTTGTTGTTGATTATCCATTGATACGCTCAAATTACACTTTAATAAATAGTGTAAAGGGATCGATGTCAAATATAATAACCCAACAAGGTTGGGGTCGAATCCCACAGGGAATAAGTGTGAAAAGGTTACTTGACTAGTGTGTTACTCGACTAAAGTCGTAATTCTATCCAGTTAACCGTAACAAGAGTATTATTGTGTTTGGTTTTAAGTGTTGGCTAATTAAAATATTGAGAATATAAGTAATTTGATAAAAGAAACCAAGGTTGTGTCCCCATTAATGAAGTGTAATGCTACTGGTGTTAATATGATATATTTCCAATGGAAGGTCCTTTTGATATGCAAATGATGTCTAAATGACTACCCAATATTTTCCAATAGTTAGGTAATATTTCCTCTTTATGATTTTTGCAAATATAAAAGAGTTGCAATTAAGAACAATCAATTTATGCCAAATAAAACCCACTTATTCCTAAGCGATTTTATTGAACAAGGTTTAAAGCCTTGAGTCTCTGATATTTACTTCTACCAAATTCTACCCCACTTTCCCAAGCAAAGCAAGAATTTAATGGAACTTGTTAATGTTTGCAACCACCAACAATAAATTAAGAATGAAAAGTAAATAAATATCAACCAACCATTATATATATATTCAATGTTAAACACCCATTAACATAACACCCGTTTAGGGTCCACAACCTTAGTATTTAAAGTTAGCTACTCATACTAAAATACAAAAACAAGATAATATTAAATGCCATAAAGCTTAGAAAATGAAAGATTCTTGACCCAAAAGCTTCCAAAAGAAAAGAATATTAATGCCTTGTATTGTAGCTTCAAAGTCAGATAATATTGAGCCCACAAAAGCCCAATAAATCTATTTATAGAGGGCCAAAAATCGGGACAGAAATCGGACAAAACTGCCCTTTCAGGTTGAATATGCGACCGCATTTCTGTCACATAACAGACATGCGGTCTGCATTTTTGACATGGCCATCGCAGATTGTAACCCTAGTTTCGCCTTCACCGCATTCATGGTTTGCGGTCTGCATTGTAGAAATGCGACCGCATTTTGCATCGCATTTTCTTCCTTCAGTAGACTTCATGTTTGATTTGCGGTTACTTCTACGGCTCGCAAACAAGTTATGCGATCACAAATGAGACCACATTTTTGAGGTTGAACTTTGCCCAGAATTCTATTTTTGTCTGCCATCTCGGTGTGAAATATGCGCTCGCAAACAGGTTATGCGATTGCAGATGAGACCGCATTTTTGACGTTGAACTTTGCCCAGAAGTCTGTTTTGATCTGCAATTTCAGTGTGAAATATGCGGCTCGCATGTGGGTTTTGCGATAGCATATCCACCTTTGTGATGCCTTTTGTCCCTTTTCTTGTCTTTTTGTGGCTTTTTGAACTCTTTTCCATCCTCTTAGGTCCTTACACCTCATACACTACCAAGACACTAAAATTACATAAGTAAAGAGGGAAATTGCATTTAAAACAAGCTAAAATCTAAGCAATTAGTATAAATGTGCCGAAATTCTCCAGCACATCATCCATGATGATATTTGAAAGTGAAAGAAGAGAACACGAAATATGATGTGCAGCCAACATACCTAGAGTGACATTTCGTTATGGCCAATGGTGCCAATAAAATGAATGACATGTAAAAGAATATGAAATGAGTGTTAAATCCCTTTTATAACAAATGCCTTGAGAGTATCGCTTAGCCATCGAGGAAGGGTAGGACGGAACAACCTAACCCCGAAACTACACGTGCTAGTGTAGGAGCAATTGAGGGGTAAATCCCCATGTCAAGGTTATGTGATTGTTTCCCCTTATATGGGATGAGACTGTTGTGTTGAGATGTTTCCCCTTAAATGGGATGAGATTATTGCTAGCGAGATGTGATGTGATGTCGAACCACACGGCATTGTGGTGAAATGGCTTAGCCGATCGGGCTGAGTTCGGACGCTATGCCGCACACATATTGGTATTGTGAGTACATGTCTCGGGGTGAGACGGCCTAGCGGGTCGGGCTGAGATCAAACTCCGTGCTAAAACACGATGGTGTATCGGTGCTAAAAATCTCCCAACTTAAATCGCTTAAACTTACTTGAAACTTACCTTTCCCCAAACTTGACACCTTGATATTGTTTGAGTCTCTTATTGATTTCATATTTTATTCTCCATCTACTGTTGCTCGTTCTATTGAGAGAGTGTTTACTTTTACATACTAGAACTATTCCATAAGTACTAACGTCCTCAGTTGACTTGGTGAGCGCCACTTCATTTCGGGGTCTTGTATCTCTTATCCTTTGTACATAGCGGTTTGAGGTATAGATGGGGTCTTGTTGCCGGCACTGTCGTAGAACTCTTTTGTTCCAGTTAGAGGCTCCATAGACATAGTGTCGGTTGTATCTATGTTGTAATCGTATCATCTGTTCCACTTTAACATTGATTGTACAATGTACTGTTTGGAGACTTGTTAATGATGTAACGAATTGAAATAAACTAATGTTATTCCCATGACCTCTTATTGTCTAATTAATAAAATGTATCTTCCTCTTTAATCATGGGTGACTTATGTAGACGGCACTGTGCAAGCTTGCTCGACCAGGGTAACTTTGTTGAGCACCGGTCGAGCTCCCCGAGGTCGGGGCGAGACACACATTACAAACCTTTATTTCTTAAGAATATCACATCTTTTGAACTCATCCTTCATTATGAGCTAATGGAGTATGCATGATTTTAAAAATGCTAAGGTTAGGGTGTTGATGCTAAGTGGGAAACCGTGAAGTTCATATTATGTATAATAGCGGAACCCCTAAAGGATGTCTTTTATGATATTTTTGAGCATGTAGCTAAATCTTAGAGCCAATAGAGTTAACACCCGAGCTCTAAAATACTTTTAAACTGCAAGGAACTCCTAAACAAAATCAATATATTGATCTCTTTAATAGCAACCTGCCACTTCACTTTGGAAGCATACCTAGAAGGTGATTATATCATTCAAGGTAGCTAATTCTGTCGAATAGTAGACAAAAACGTTGTGTGGTATAAAGAGGAGAATAAAAAAGCAAAGTGTGGAAAGAAAAGAAAAATGTGGGTAGTGCTCAAGGAGTGCATATTCACTCATATCCCAGATGTTTCTCTTACCCATCACCAATCCTACACTGCAAGCCATAAAATGTCCTTTCTGATTCTCAACTGAACATTTCTACCATTTAATATAAGGGCAAATATATGGTACAGTGCTTCTAGTATTTGAACAACCTTTTTGAGTGTGTATGATTTTTATGTGTCTTATGCTCCTTATAGTAATTATTGTGATTGTTATGACCATTCTGACTTTTCTATTCTATAACGACCCGAACGGTCATTTCGAGCTTTAGCATTTCATTCAGCGGATTAAGACTTTGAGTAGCTTCATATGATGCGTTATGACGTGCGTGTATGGTTGGTCTTGATTTTCAAGAGGTTCTGATTCTTAATTAGGAAGCTTGGAGTTGGAAGAGTTTACCAATGTTTAATGTCACGACCCAAATTGGAGGGCCATGACTAGCACCCGGGCCACACCTACCGAGCACCAACGCACATTTTATCTAACCTTTCTTATTATCTATAAGGGCTGACATGATCAATATAAATGGTATACATGAATCCTCAACAACCAACAATGACTGATAATGGCATGAACATATATATCATGGGCCGACAAGGCTGTCATGACGCTACGTATAAGGTACAAGCTGACAAGCTGCCATGAGAGACTATACAACAAAAATTAGTCGACAAGGCAATCCAAACTATACATGAGTCGACACCTGTGTATGAGTACCCAAAGGAACAGAAGTGCTAAAACATTGCCGGAATAGGGCCCCGACATACCCATAACGTCTATAACAAAAATGCATACCAAGACCACGGCAAGTCCGGAGAAGGGATCTCGCCAATAACCGCTGAACTGGGCAGCCTACTATGGTGGGGGAGCTTTGCCAACCTGTCTATCAGGACCTGCAGCACGACATGCAACGTCCACAAATAAAAAAGAACGTGGGCACAAATAAAGTACTGAGTATGTAAGGCAGGAAAGCATAAGTAAGAACAGTAATGTAAACAAGATAGAGAATATACAACCTGTAACATATGGGTACCTCTGAGGGCTACTAACATGAAATGCATGATACATACATATATACACACACACACACACACACACACACACACACAAAAACTTTTAAAACATACGCCTCTTGGGCATCATCATCATCATATCGTACCGGGGCATAATAGGCTCGGTAAAAATGTACCCGGCCATCATAAGGCTCAATAGAATCGTACACGGCTATGTGGAGCTCACTAAAACCCAACTGATCTGTGATTGCACAATAGGCATTGTACCCGGCCGACTATAGCGTAGCTCGATAGAGTAAAGTAGATACATATATATGATGCGTGTTGGACTTATTGGAATCACATTTTGAACCTTTCAGAGTGACGTAAGGTCGATATCCTCCGTACACGTTATTAGGATAACTCTTCGTCTAGAATCTTATAATAATCAGGAAGTAGCAACAACATTGATAACATAAGAATAAGAGAAGTAACATGAATAACTATCGTTCCATAAGAAGGGAAACAATATGAGTACTGCTAACTTCTAAGGGTGGAGTATCTTTGGAAGCTCATTCTTTACATTGTGTACGATAAAACGGACAGCACCTCCCCTATTTATATGGCTTCCCACAAGATTAAAAATTAACCAAAAAATCGAGAAAACATCAATAATAATCATATTGAGCCTCCAAAAACAGTCCACCAACCAACAACATCACTAACAAGCCTTTCGATATATATCTCACAAGTTATAGCTTCAACGACTTAGCCGTAAGTTGGATAATCTTAAATACATGCAAGGTAAGAGGTTCTTTACCTTTAAACAGAAACATAAATTCCAATTTGACCTTAATTGACCACGAAATATCCCTCCAATGCGGCAATAAGAACAAGGAAGCGAAACTAGCAATCAATTAGGGATTTTCGGCAGTAGAATCACTTTAGAAGACTTGAAATCATCTAGGGTTGATAATAAAAACTTGAGGGAGTATTGTAAAGAACATGAAACACTTAGAAAAACCTCCCACACGAGCTGGAGCAACAAGAAAAACAGCAACAAAAAGAAGAAAAAGAAACTTACTAGCGCCACGGGATTCCCGACACTTGATTTGTTTGTTTGCCCTTTGTTTTCGTCTTGGATCATGAGAGAATCTTGAGAGAGTGTTTTTAGGGTTTTAAGGTCTGAATACACTGAAAAGAATGACTTAAAACGGGGTTGAGGCGTGTTATATATATCCATATGTCTCAACCGCCTATGTGGGCCCCATACATAGCTGCTTGGCGCAGTCTCGCGAAAATACGAATATCTCTCTACCCCGAGATCTTATCGATGAACGGTTTAATGTGTTGGAAACTAAACTCATAGATCTTCAATTTTTTGGGTATATCATCCTGTAAATCCTAGTAATATGGGAGAAAAGCTTAGTAATGTTTGACCTAAAGTTTAAGTAAAATTATGAACGTTAGTTGCGACAACTTTTATCGACATTTTTTTCATAACTCGTTTGACTTCAACACTTATGTTATGGATATTATATGATTCAAATACCTTAAAACAATAACTCTTGGGAATATTAAGAACCTCTAGTTTTACCCAAAAATACGGGTTACAACATCCTTGATTCGTTTAACTTCTAAATACTTGTTAACCACTCTTATACACCCTTGTATAGTTTAATACCAATAGGATTAACTTCTTATCATCTCAAAGATAATTTGTTCTCGAATTTACGTCGACTAACTTATGGCATGATCTACTATACACGTATATGGGTTGTAACACTCTCCCCACCAGGAACATTCATCGTCGAATGTATGGGTTTATGGGGAGTCTAACTCATCATGTATTCCGATGGAATTTTCCAGATGAGTTTCCCCTATAAAATAGACACTAACCAGACCTGCAAGCATTTAAACCCAACCTATGCCTTACAAGGCTATACCAAACATTATGGATATGTACATTATCTGCGTATCAACACTTTGTATTAAGAAAGAGTATTCTCAAGCTATTGCTAACCTCATGGAACTGTTTTACCTTCTAATGTGTCCTGCGTTCCCCCGACATCCTCGTTATCTTCATTGTGGAACAGGTAAGGGTATTTAGACTTTCTCTCCTCTTCTGCTTCCCATGTAATTTCTTCCGTATTCTTATTCCTCCACAATACTTTGACGGAAGCTACATCCTTTGTTCTTAGCTTGTGGACTTGTCGATCAAATATAGCCACCGGCACTTCTTCATATGATCGATCCTCTGTAACTTGTTCATCTTTGATAGGGACGACCCGATACATTTCCTCAACATAGATACATGGAATACCGAGTGGGCAAATTCCAATTCAGATAGCAATTCTAGCTCATAAGCAACGTGTCCAATTCGTCGAAGAATTTTGTACGGCCCAATATACCACAGACTTAGCTTACCCATCTTTCTAAAACGCATAACACCCTTCATTGGCGAGATCCTCAGGAAAACCTAATCACCAACCTCAAATTACAGTTCACGATGTGGGACATCGAAATAAGACTTTTGCCTGCTTTGTGCCGTACACAATCGCTCTTTTATGACTTTCACCTTCTCAATGGCTTGGCGAATCAAATCTGGCCCATATAATTCTATCTCACCGATTTCGAACCATCCAACTGGTGATCTATTAGTACTGGAATGGTAGCTATTATTGTAGGCGAATTCTATGAGTGCCAGAAGGTTATCCCAATTCCCCTTTGAAATCTAGAACACAAGCTCGTAGCATATCTTCAATTGTCTGAATGTTACGTTCAGCCTGTCCGTCAGTCTGCGTATGGAATGCAGTGCTAAGATTCACTTGTGTGCCTAAACCCTCCTGAAAAGATCTCCAAAAGATAGTCGTAAATTGAGCTCCTCTGTATGCTATAATAGATATCGGCACACTATGAAGCATAACAATCTCCTTGATATGCAACATCGCATAATCTTCAGCCGTGTAAGTTGTCTTAACTGGTACAAAATGAGCAAATTTTGTAAGTCGATCAACTATCACCCAGATGGAGTCAAAATTATGATATGAGCGAGGTAATCCAACAATGAAGTCCATATTAATCACCTCCCATTTCCAGGTCATAATCTCTATATTTTGAATCAATCCACCGGGTATGCTCGATCTTTACTTGTTGGCAATTAGGACACCGGGCTAGATATTCTACTATAGACTTCTTCATGCTATCCCACCAATACTGCTCTTTAACATCATGATACATCTCTGTCGAGTCGGGATTGATGGAGTATCGGGACTAATGAATCTCAATCATAATCTTCTCTCATAACCCTGCCACATTAGGCACACATAATTGGCATTGGTATCTCTGTGCCCCATCTCCTCCGATCTTGAAAGTCATAATTTTACAATGCTGAATGCTCTCTCTTAATCGTACTAAGGTAGGATCTTCATATTGCCGTGCTTTTACCTCGGCTACCAAAGATGATTCTGATGTATTCTGTACAGTGACACCTCCGTCATCAGAGTCTAACAATCTGATTCTCCTTTTTGGCTAGCTGATGAATCTCTTTAGTCAACCCTTGTCTACCTGCCTCAATGTGTACTAAGCTTCCCATTGACTTACGACTGAGAGCATATGCCACAACATTGTCTTTACCAGGATGGTATAATATCTCGACATCATAATCTTTTAGTAATTCAAGCCACCTACACTACCTCAAATTCAACTCCTTCTACTTGAATATGTATTGTAAACTCTTGTGATCTATGTAGATGTCAACATGGACGACGTATAAGTAGTGCCGCCATATATTCAAAGCATATATTACTGCAGCCAATTCTAAATCATGAGTCGGGTAATTATTTTCATGTTTCTTCAATATTTTTGATGCATAAGCAATCACTTTCCCACGTTGCACCAATTCACACCCAAAACCTATACTTGAGGCATCACAATATACCACATAACCTTCTGTTCCTTCTGGGAGAGTGAGCACTGGTACGGATGTCAATCGATTCTTTAGCTCCTGCAAACTATGTTCACAAGTGTCAGACCACTAGAACTTGGTAGCTTTTTGTGTTAAATGGTGCTGATATAGAGGAAAACCCTTCTACAAACCGCCTATAATATCCTACTAGCCCCGGGAAGCTGCAGACTTCTGACGGTGTTGTAGTTCTCGGCCAATTATTCATTTCATCGATCTTCTGAGTGTCAACACTAATAACTCGTCAGATATCATCTGGCCAAGGAATGCTACCGAGTTTAGCTAGAAATCACATTTGGAGAGCTTAGCACATAACTTATGATCCTGGAAGATCTGTAATACTATCCGCAAGTGGCCCACATGTTCCGCCTCCAAACTAGAATACAACAGAATGTCATCAATGAATACGATCATGAACACATCAAGATAGGCCCTGAATACACTATTTATGAGATCCGTAAAAGCTGCTGCGGCATTTGTTTGCCCGAACGACATCACCAAGAACTCAAAGCGCCCATATCTTATTCGGAAGGCTGTCTTAGGAATATCCTTCTCCTTAACCCTCACCTGATGATACCCTGAACTTAAGTTAATCTTTGAGAAATACCTGGCACCCTAGAGTTGGTCAAACATGTCGTTAATCCTTGGAAGTGGATACTTGTTTTTTAGAGTAAACTTACTCAACTGTCGATAATCAATACACATCCTTAACAACCGGTCTTTCTTTCGCACGAACAAGATTGGTGCAGCCAAGGTGAAATGCTAGGCCTAATGAAGCCCTTATCCAGAAGTCCTTCAACTGTGCCTTCAACACTCGGAACTCTGCCGGGACCATCCTATATGGAGGGATAGAGATCGGTTGAGTGTCAGGCAACATATCAATGCTAGACTCAATCTCCGTTTCAGGAGGAAGGCCTGGGAGTTAATCTGGGAAAACATCTGGAAATTCATTGACCACGGGGATTGCTTATAGAGTAGGCGGCTTCGCCTCTGCATCCCTAACGCGAACGAGATGATAAATGTAACCCTTTGAGATCATCTTCCTTGCCTTAAGATAGGAAATAAACATACCTTTCGGCGTAGCAATGTTCCCCTACCATGGGATGACGGGTTCACCAGGAAACTGAAACCTAATCATCTTCGTACGATAATCAACATTTTCATACCATGAGGCCAACCAGTCAGTTCCCATTATCACATCGAAATCAACCATTTCTAAGTCACATAAATTCGCCAAGGTTTGACGACCACGAATCATCACTTGTACAACCTTTATATACCCTTCTAGCAATCACAGAATCTCCTATCGGAGTACATACCGCAAGTGGTTTGCTTATCAATTTAGGTTCAACGCCAAACTTATTAGCCACAAAGGGTGTAACATATGATAATGTAGATCCCAGATCAACCAATGCATATACATCATAAGGCAACATACATATAACATCTAGAGAGGACTCGAGATCCAGTCGACCTACTAGAGCATAGGTTCGATTTTGGGTACCACTCGAACTCGGCACTGCACCTCTACCTCTACCACGACTTGTCGACTACTGAAAAACCTAGTGCTAGAGATCGAACTAATGAGGAAGAACCAGACACAGATCCAGCCGGTTGAGTTGTACCACCACCTCCTCTGTTAGGAAAATCCTGCATCATATGGCAAGGCTGTCCGCAAGAATAGCTTGCATCAGAACCTCGACGGCACAGTCCAATGTGGGCCTCGCTGCACTGATCATAACGAGGTGTCAGGGGTCTCGTCTTGCTAGTATCCCTACGATATTGTCAGCCTGATGCCCGTAAACTATGACCTGAACTAGAATAGGTAAATCAATCATACTGAGGCCTCTGAAACTGTGGAGGAGCACTAGCTAATGGTGGCGCTAAAATCTACGAAGACTGGGGCCTGATACTACCTCTGAAGTCATTCGAATACCCTACAAATCTCGCCCTCTTATGCTGGCCCTTATCCTGCTCCTATCTGCCCTTTGGTGGCGCTTACGATCCTCTAGTGTCTGGGCATAAGCCTGAATACGGGAAATATCCATGCCCTCAACTAAGGAGGTTGTCGTGCATTCATTTATCAGATGTGGTCCCAAGCCGTTCACAAATAGGTGCACCCTATCTCTCATCTTGGCCACCATATGAAGAGTGTACCTTGCTAAAGAATCAAACTCCATATTATACTCTCTCACACTCATATTACCCTGTCAAAGCTTCAAGAACTTATCAGCTCTAGCTCGTCAAACCTCAATTGGCAAGTAGTGACGAAGAAAGGCCTCAGAAAAATACTTCCACACAGCTGGACGAGCGTTCGGACCCCTTGATCTCTCACAACTATCATACCAGAAAACCGCTAAATCCCGTAACCGATAAGAAGCCAACTCTACTACCTCCGTCTCACTAGCATGCATAACCCGCAGTGTACGATGAACCTGATCAATAAAAGTTTGTGGGTCCTCCTTGAGGTCTAATCCGGTAAACACAGGAGGATCTAGATTAAAAAAATCACGAACTCTCGCACTAACCGTTTTATCAGCAGCACCGGTATTATGTCTCTGAGCCTCAGCAGCTACCAAGCTATTTAACTACTGCACCGCACTCTACACATCCTGGTCCGTAGTGCCAGACGGAGGAACTGGAGGTGCTGGGTGCCTCATAATATCCTCTAAGGAGACGGAGTAGATGATGTATGAGATGACATCTCACTCTAAGCCTCACTTTGGCATGCTCTAGCTGGAGGCACCTGACAAGTACCCTCTCCCACAGTTGTATCAAGTCGTCTACTAATCGCTTGCTTCCTAGTCGAAAGCATCACTAAAAGAAAACAAGGTGAATAATAGAGATGAACACATACGACTCAACTCTACGGACGATCTAGATTCAGGAAAAAGGTAACAACCCTAGATGTCATGTAGCCTCCTGATTATAAATATGGCGCGCTACACATCCATAATCAAGACTCTACTAGACATGGCTCGTAGACTACCCCAAGGACAGAATTGCTCTATTACCAAGTTTGTCATGACCCAAGCTAGAGGGCCATGACTGGCACCTGGCTTTACCTACCGAGCACCAACGAATATTTTATCTATCCTTTCTTATTATCTATACGGGACAACGAGATCAATATAAATGGTAGACATAAATTCAAAACAACCAACAACAACAGATAATGGCATGAACATATATAACATGGGCCGACAAAGCTGTCATGAAGCTATGTACAAGGTACGAGCTTACAAGCTACCAGGAGAGATTATACAACAAAAAATCAGTCGACAAGGCAATACAAACTAAACATGAGTCGACACCTGTCTATGAGCCTCTAAAGGAACATAAGTGCTGCAACATTGCCTGAATAGGGCCCCGACATACCCATAATGTCTATAACAAAAATGCATACCAAGACTATGGCAAGTCCGGAGAAGGGATCTCGCCAATAACCACTGAACTGGGCAACCTACTAGTGTGGGGGAGCTTCGCCTACCTGTCTATCAGGACCTGCAGCCCGACATGCAGCGTCCAGAAATAAAAAAGAACGTCAGTACGAATAAACTACTGACTATGCAAGGCAGGAAATCATAAGCAAGAACAGTAATGTAAACGGGGATAGAGAATATACAACCTATAACATCTGGGTACCTCTGAGGGCTACCTACATGAAATGCATGATGCATATATATATATACACATAAACTTTTAAAATATATGCCTCTGTGGGCATCGTCATCATCATATCGCACCCGGCCGTAATAGGCTCGGTAAAAATGTACTTGGCTATCAAAAGGCTCGGTAGAATCGTACCCGGGCACGTGGAGCTAGGTAAAACCCAACTGACTAGTGGTTGCACCATTGGTGTCGTACCCGGCCGACTATAGCGCGGCTCGGTAGAGCAAAGTAGATACATATATGTGAGGCATGCTAGACTTATTGGAATAACATTTTGAACCTTTCGAAGTGACGTAAGGTCGGTATCCTCCGTACACGTTATTAGGATTAACTCTTAATCAATAATCTTATAAGAATCAAGAAGTACCAACAACACTGATAACATAAGAATAAGAGAAGTAACATTAATATCAATCGTTCCATAAGAAGGGAAATAATATGAGTATTGCTAACTTCTAAGAGTGGAGTATCTTTGGAAGCTCATTCGTTACGTTATGTACAATTGGAGTCGTGCAACATAAGGAAAGGGGTAGTCTCACATGCCTTGTATAAACTACCCAACCTCAAGCTATGCAAATGTCACGACTCCTTAGTCTACCATAAGAGAAATGACATAATCGTTATCGTTTATGCGTCGTAACTATTATGTATCGACCGCAACCTATTTTACGATGAAACGGACAGAACCTACCCTATTTATATGACTTCCCAAAAGTTAAAACAATAACCAAACAGCCCAAACAACAGAAATAATAATCATATTGAGCCTCACAAAACAGTCCACCAACCAACAACATTTTTAGCAAGCCTTTCGATATATATCTCACAAGTTCTATCATCAACGACTTAGCCGTAACTTGGATAATCTTAAATACATGCAGGATAAGAGGTTACTTACCTATAAAAGAAAGAAAAATCCAATTTGACCTTAATTGACCATGAAATATCCCTCCAATGCTGCCATAAGAACAAGAAAGCGAAACTAGCAATCAATTAGGATTTTTCGGCACTAGAATCACTTTGGAAAACTTGAAATCATCTAGGGTTAATATTAAAAACTTGAGGGAGTATTTTATAGAACATAAACCACTTAAAACAACCTCCCACGCGAGCTGGAAAAACACAAACATAACAAACAACAAGAAGAACAAGAAACATACTAGCGCTACGGATTCCCGACACTTGATTTGTCTTGTTTTCCCTTTGTTTTGGTATTGGATCATAAGAAAATCTTGAGAGAGTGTTTTTAGGGTTCTAAGGTTTGAATATAGTAATAGATAATTACATAAAACGGGGTTGAGTCTGCTTGGTGCAGTCTCGCGAAAACGTGAATATCTCTCTACTCCAAGATCATATCGACGAACGATTTAATGAGTTGGAAACTAGACTAATAGATATTCAATTTGGTGGCTATATAATCCTATAATTTCTAGTAAATTGGGAGAAAATCATAGTAACATTTGACCTAAAGTTTAAGTAAAATTATGAACGTAAGTTGCGACAACTTTTATCGACTTTTTTTTCACAACTCGTTTGACTACAATATTTGTGGGTACGGATATTATATGATTCAAATACCTTAAAACACGACCTCATGGGAATGTTAAGCACCTCTAGTTTTACCTGAAAATACAGGTTACAACATCCTTGATTTGTTTAACTTCTAATACTTGTTAACCACTCTTATACACCCTTGTATCGTTTAAGACTAATAGGATTAACTTCTTATCATCTCATAGATAATCTCTTCTCGGCTTTATGTCGACTAACTTATGGCGTCATCAAACAAACGCGAATATGGGTTATAATATTTAAATTTTAAGTGAACAACCTCAGATTATTGATTTGATTATTCCAATAGGTTCGTACTGTGATTTTTGACTTGGGAACATGTTGGGATTTGGATTTTCATATTCCTGGAAGGTTTTTCCCTATTTGTCAAAAGATGAAAATTGAAGGTTCGGAAAGTTCATATGTTTGACCGGAAGTTGATTTTGATATTATCGTACTCGGATTATTGTTTCAGGACGTGGAATATGTTTATTTAGATGTTTAGAACTTGTGTGTTATGTTTTGCTGGAACCCGGGATGTTTAGGATTGATTCAGACATGTTTACAGTTAGAAAGTTTGGAATTTATGACATTGGTTTTGAACATCAATTCTTGGTTTTGATGGTATTTGTAGTGTTTTGAGCATTTGAATAAATTTGGATGATGTACTCGGACTATGGTGATGCAAATAAATTTGAT
This sequence comes from Nicotiana obtusifolia, assembly GCA_002018475.1. Lineage (NCBI taxonomy): Eukaryota > Viridiplantae > Streptophyta > Magnoliopsida > Solanales > Solanaceae > Nicotiana > Nicotiana obtusifolia. The sequence goes on along the minus strand of MCJB01048220.1, from coordinate 1,170 downwards.
CAAGTGTTATCAATGCCATCTATGAACAAGACAAGAAAAGGCGTTGGTTAGCCTTGGAAAGATCCAAGCGTCCATAAATCTTAATATGGACGAATCTTGTGTTGGAGATGTACATTTGTGTTTATGTCGTATTATTATGTAGTTATTGAATACATTAATTCTTATTTGTTTGGTCCTGCGTGACTATTCTTTAAATTAGCCAAATTGTGGCCTTTTTGTTAATTAGTTGTTTCCTAGTTGATTTAGGTTAAGTAGTTATTCTTTTCCTAGTTGATTTAGGTAAAGGCTCATTCTATATAAGCCTAAACACTTCATTATTTTGATACCCTTTGACATTATTATCAATCAAAAAACGGCAGCACATTGCTCCCAAAATCGTGTGAATTAACTTGTCCAATTTTGGTGTGATTCAAAATTGAACTTGTTCCTTTGTTTGATCGAACAGTTTGCAAGACCATTGTTGTCTTGAGGGTTGTTCGTATAGTATAGGTACTCCATGACTTCATCAAGAAGGTAAGTAGACTAGTTCCTACTTGTTGTCTTGATAGTTCATTGAGCGTCTTGCTTCTATCTTTTGTTTTCTTATTTCCGCGTTTAATATTGCATCAGTTGGTATCAGAGCTTGGAAAGGGTTTGTTCTTACAATCCCAATCCTGTTCTTCGTGCCTTAGTTTAGTTCTATCTTTAATTTCGTTTTTGATTTATACAAAAAAAAAAAAAAAACGTGAAAAAAAAAAAGAAAAAGAAAGAAAAACCAAAAATTTGTGTTGTTGAAGTTCTTGAAGAGTTTTACGTTGTTCTTGAAGAGGTTCTTCAATCCTCAAACGTTCCTAACGAGATTTCCTTGAATTCTTGAAGTTCTTGAACTTTGATTTATTGTTCTTGAAGATTTTGGTTGAAAAGCGTGGGAGAGGGCCTAAGAAGTGTTAGGGAGGCCGAATTTGAGGAGGAGAATAGGAAACCCTAAGTCTAGTCCAAGAAGGAAACAACTCCCAATCCAAAAGGGAGAAGTTTCAAGGAGTTGAAATTCTATTTGGACAAGGAGAGGAGGGGCTAATTCGTGTTGGAAAAGGAAAGGGGGGACCATGGTCTTCTCCAAACTAAAGTGGGAAAGCTTCTAAAATTTCCTTATCTCATCAATTTTGAAATTCTTCTTAATTTCACTACTTC
>MCJB01048219.1:94782-185578 GCA_002018475.1 Nicotiana obtusifolia | reverse complement strand
TATATTCGATATATATATATATAGTATAATATAGTATATATATACTAAATGTATTGCACGCACGCTCCGTAATACACTTAACTGCATATTAATCGCTTGTATTACAAAAGCGTTAATGGCTTACATTTATATTATTTAGACATGCAGTAAATACAAAATTGAGTTTAATTTTGGTAAAATGTTAACAATAAAGCGACCAACTTTGGTCGAAAATATATATACTTTTATTTTGGCGACTAATGTTGGTCCCCAAAAAAAAATCTGGTTATTTTAATTTTCCAGATAAGCGACCAACTTTGGTCGCTAATATCCCCATAAAATTTCCCTCCAATAAGCGACCAAGGTTGGTCGAAAATATAAAATCTGATTTATTTTAATATTCCAAATAAGCGACCAACGTTGGTCGCTAATATCCCCATAAATTTTCCATTCAATAAGCGACCAACATTGGTCGCTAATTTTAAACCTGGGTCCAGTTTTGCAACCAAAATTGGTCGCAAATTGTAAATTTTCTTTGACCAGATTGGTCTGACCAGTCCGGTCAAAATGTTGACGAATTTAGCGACCGGTTTGCGACCAACTTTGGTCGCTAATTGCTTTAAGTTTTTTTATATTTTTTTTTTCTAAATTGGCGACCAATGTTGTTCGCTTTTAGTGGCAGACCAACGTTGGTCGCTAATTTTTGGTCCCAAAAACGCTGATTTTTAGTAGTGAATCAAAACCTCGAACTATATAAAAAAAAAAAAAAAATTGACTTAATCTTTGGAGCTTTGCAGATTGTGTTATGTTGAAGCTGAATATACAATGCTCTAATTTTTGTGTTTAGCGTATGAAAAATCATTCTAATTAATTGGTTGATAATGAGGCGTGTTAGAATTGATTTTGTTGAGTTGTATTAGGAGCGTATCACGCTAATTGATCCTATTTTCGTTATTAGATAGCTAGACATGCCTATTTTTAATTAAAGTGATTGTCCTTACTGTATTTATGAATACATGACATGAATATATGTGAATAGAGTCGTGTACAACTAGACTCCCTTGTTTTAAGGCGATTTAGCGCGAATACTCTACCGTAACAACTAAATAATAATTATAGAAAATAATATGTATATAATAGCTATACGAAGTTAATAGCCGCTAAATAATAGAGGTTTTTGAAAATTTCTCTTCTTATTATAAGGTTCCTTTGTGTTGTTCCTTCAGTTGTTTACGTAGTGGCCAAAACGCTAACAATTATCTGCTGATGCTTAGATAAATCCTCTGTAAAAGGAGGGTATTATACTCAGCTTCATTCCACATTGTTTGCCGATATTTCTTATTAATCGGTTTAGAAAATAAAATATTTTTATATTTTTTTTACTGAGAAGTTTTTATTACTATAAATATTATGATATATTTAAAATTATAAGTTTAAAAATTATTATAATCACATAAATGTTACAGCATGAAGGGAGTTCTTGGAGTAACGGTAAATTAAAGTTGACTCTATATGATCTTTAGGTCACGGGTTTAAGCTGTGGAAACAATCACGAATGCTTGCATTAGGGTATGCTGTCTACATCATACTGATTTTGAAGTGCGGCCCTTTCTCAAGCCCTACGTAATACTTTGTGCACTGAGCTACCTTTTTTTATACAAATGTTGCATATAAGTTTTTTTTCCCTTAAATTTCGTAGTGTTAAATCATGCCAAACAAATTGAAACAGAGGATATACTAACTACTATTTTGGAAAAAAGAACAAAATCGAACAATGTTTCGTTGAATTATCAACAAACGATATCCTCGAACTAATTAAGGATGTTACGTAGCTATCGAACCACTTTGTTTTTTTGTAAATTCAATCTGGTCAATCGATCATCTTTTTATCTGTTAAATATGGCAATTGATTAACAGAGTTGAGACGGCCGTATATGTAAGAAAATGGCTCTGTACCCATGTTGGGACCCTCTAACTTAATTACATTTATCATTGACCGTTGACGGACATAGTTCGACATGCCAATTAAGTTTCTTCTTTCATTTACATTAGTGACAGCCTAGTTTGATATTATTATATTCCAATTTATATGAAACTAATTTCTTTCTAGTTTATTCTAAAAAGACTTGTTATTCAAAAATAATTCAGTTTTAAATTTTTTATTTTATTCTTAATTAATGACTTTGGCCATAACGTCACAAATGTCATGACATATTCTAAAAACTATATAATCTCACAAATATCAAAGAATATTTAAGATCACAAATACAAAATACTTTTTTCCCCCTAACATCCATGTCTAATCAAACAAATTCAAAACGGATAGAATATTTTCTTGTGCCACAACTTCTTCTATTGCATCTCCAATGAATATGGTAATTGAAGCATATTCAATCTCGTTAATATTGAGCAATGAAAGTTATTGACATATGCCGTGTTAACACTGTAGGAGGTACTTTTCATGGCAAAATTTCAAAATTATGTACGTAGTATTGTAGAAAACAGTGGTTAAAATATACAAGCAATGGAAGTGAAATGTGAACAGCTAAGCATGAGAATTACTAAACATAATGACAAAGACATATACAGTGGGACCATATGAATTGAAGCGATAGGACAAAGGAGTTCGCAAGTTCAATGTTTTATAAAGTCATTAAATGCTTAATCAGACAAAAAATCTATTCATGATCCACGAGGAAGAATATGGACATCAGAAATTCAAAGTTTCAATACTTGTTAATAATGTCAATGGAGATTTTTAATAGATGTCATTTTTATGTAATAATTCAAAATATATTTATATACTTCTTAAATTGTGAGATATAAGAAAAAATTTTATTGTAACTATTGGGTCAGATATTAAGTTTGTAGAAGAAATTTTATATATATATATATATATATATGTATGTATGTATGTGAGATTAATGAGCCTAATTTATAAACTACACATGCAAGTGATCATGGTAGTAATTTTGGATAATAATAGGGATAAAAGAACTGGGGCTCAAGCCTACATATTATGATACTACACGTTTCAAGATTTAGAAAAGTAAATAGGGTAAAAATTGCATGGACCACCTTATTTGGTCGCCTCTTTTTAACTTGTACCTATTTTGTTTTTCCGTTTGTATTCGTACACTTTTTTTGTTAAAAGTATTTTAAAAAGACGATTTTGCCTTTCTTTAATAAAAGACTACTTTCTCTCCAAGTATACTACATATTGTCTCTTGTCTCTGTCTCACTATTCTTCTTTGCGGTTTTTGATTATTTTCTGAAATCAAACGGTTTTCGCCATTACATTCTGCCTGTTTAGTAACTGTTTCTTCTCTACCAAAATTAAGTATAATTAATGGTACGATTTTAATGGTTGCTTTTATACATTGCACTCACTTTGTATGTGGTTTTAATTTAGGATTAGTTTTATTATTTAATTTCTGGATTTTTATTGATAATAATCGTAGTTGAATCGTTTTCCTTTTTTATTTGTGCTAAAATAGTTTTCTAGGTTTTACTTTTACGATTATTTTTTTTAGGTTTTTTGATACTGTGTTTGTGTTTTGATGAAAATTCTATTTATTCTTCAGTGATTGTTGGGAGACGTTGAAGGATAACTTAACTCTAGGAGCTGAAATTTGAAATCGTGTTTGTGTTTTTGATGAAAACTCTATATAATACTTCAAGGATAACTTAATTCTAGGAGCTGAAGTTTTGTTTTGTGTTTTGTAAAAATAAAGTATGTTTTTATCTATAGTTTTTGTTTTGTTTTTGAGAACTTCAGCATTATTGGAGTTGAAGTTGTGTTCTGTATTTGTAAAACTACAACATGTTTTGGCTGAAGTTTTTGTTTTGTATTTGCTGAACTTAAGTATTCTTAGAGCTGAAGTTTTTTTCTGTATTTGCTGAACTTCAGCATTCTTAGAGGTGAAGTTTTGTTCTGTATTTCTCTGAAGTTAGAGGGCTTTAAAGTATAACTTAAGCCAAATTGTGCTGAAGTTTTTAATGATTATTTTGATAATGTTCTAAAGTCATTTTTCCCACATATAATTGTTTTTTGAACAGATGGAATCTGAAAAATCCAAAGCACCTAAAGCATCTAGAATACGTAAAGCTCCTTCAGTCCTGTTGCACTACCTACAAAATCAGGGGAGAGATATTATGAGTTTGGAGATTGGTTTAACTGTTCTGCTTACTGGAGGAGGAACCAGGATTTGAAGGGTTTAATTGCATCTCTCTTGACTCTTACACAACAGGAGAAGCTGAATAATGATACATTTCGGTATATCATGGCTATGGAGAATTTTCATTGCGGCATGAAGTTGGTTCATTGTTTGATTCTTTCTCGCGTATTAACTAATGATCGAGATTCCATTAGTTTCATGATTTTTGATCGTGATGTGTCATTTATCCTTGAAGACTTTCACATTATGTGCGGTTGAGGATCATAGCACATAATGTTGAAAAACCAATTAACGAGAGAGTAAGATTCTGAAGCGCTATTTTGGTAAGTCTAAGGGTGTGACCTTGAAGGACATTCGAGAGTATATGATATAGAATCAAATTAAAAAGGATGATGTTAATTTCAAACACGTATACGAGAGTGATGAAGATGCTGTGAAACTTATGAAGATTCATAATGTGGAGTCTATTTTGTTCGGAAGAAAGCATGAATCAACTGTGTTGGAGGAGTATGCAGCTATTGTTGAAGACGATGAGGCTTGTCTTAATTATCCTTGGGGTAATGCGTCTTATTAGAAGCTTATTATCTCAATGAAACATGCTTTGGAAAATAAGGACAAAAATAATGCAACTGAGTATACCGTAGGCGGATTTCCATATCCATTATGTGTTTGCTTCTATGAGCGCTTTCTAGATATCCGGACAAGTATTTAAAAAATGACGACTACCTTGATGTCCCTCAGGTTCCTAGGATGTTACGTTATCCATCTTTGGGAGAGCCTAAATTTAAAGAACTTCATATGGATTACTTCAGTAATCATGGTGTAAGTTAATATTCTTTATTTTTCCTTTTTTTCTATAGTTTTATTAATATGTTGACGTATCAGTTTTATTGTATTTTTCCTAATATACTATTTTGTATTATATAGAAATATCAGACATTTAGGGTATTGAATATAATTCCTACCGAAGAGGAATTGAATTCAATGCCTTTAGTTGGACAATTACCATGCAGCCGCAGTCGTTTGAAGGTACTGAATCCGGTTCCTTCAACTGGTGAATCACCAAGTAGTAGGAGTCGATCAAAAGAAACCAATTGAACTCTTGTAATTGGAGAATCACCTCGTACCCAGAGTCGTTCTCAACGTTCTACAATGATGTTTGATGATGAATTAGTTAACACAATATGTCGTGTAAGCTTTTTCTTTATGTTTAATCTGAAGTTTTTCACACAATTTTTTGCTTAATTATAGGATGTTTTATGTGATATTTTTATTCTGTATTTTGCTGAACTTCAACATTGTTTTTTGAGCTGAAGTTTTTGCTCTATATTTGTAAAACTACAACATATTTTGTCTGCAGTTTTTGTTCTGTTTGTGCTGAACTTCAGCATTCTAGGAGCTGAAGTTTAGTTCTGTATTTGTAAAACTACAACATGTTTTGGCTGAAATTTTTGTTATGTATTTGCTGAACTTCAGTATTCTTAGTGTTGAAGTTTTGTTCTGTATTTGCTGAACTTCAGCATTCTTAGAGCTGAAGTTTTGTTCTGTGTTTTTATTTGTTGAAATTGTTGTGCTGTTTCTATTTCTATACTAGAGGGTAACGAGGGAGGTTAAAATCCTTGCAACAAAAGTGTCACGACCCAAAAAATTCTAACCTGTCGTGATGGCGCCTATCGTGGTACTAGACAAGCCGACACTTATAAAATAACTCCAACACTTAATGGAAAATGGATTTAAAACAGCTTAAATAATAACACCTTTCATAAACAGGATTGAAGGTCCAAAACACAATGCGGAAATTCCCAATATCGGGATGTCACTGAGTACATAAGCATCCATACATCACAAGTCTAGAAAACACTGTCTAATATAATCTGAAACTGAATACAATAAGCAGAAAGATAAGGAAGGAGAGACAAGATCTGCGAAACGCCGACAACTACCTCATAATCTCCAGGAGATCAACAGTGCTCATAAATAAATCAACACCCACCGTGTTCGAAAACATCCGGATCTGCACACGAAGTGCAGGGTGTAGCGTGAGTACAACCAACTCAGTAAGTAACAAGACTAAATAAAGAACTAAAACTAGTGACGAGCATCACAATTATAGTTCAATTACAATGATTTTAATATAGGAAGGTAGGCATGTTTTCAAGTTCGATAAATCAGGTCAAAGCAGTTACTTCATGACAAGTTTAAGTGAAACAGAGTGTAATACCTTTCAAAAAATTTCAAGACAGTGATACATGACAGCTAAGTGCAAAAGTAATGAAATCAAATGCATCCTCTCCGGGCCACTGTCACTCAACCCTCTATTTACTCAGCACTCGGCACTCGGCACTCGCACTCAGTAGGTACCTGCGCTCACTGGAGGTGCGTACAGACTCCGGAGGGGCTCCTTCAGCCCAAGCGCTATAATCCGCACGGACAACTCCGAGCTGCACGGATTACTCACGTGCTATAGTATCAATATCTGGATTCGTACGGACAACTCACGTGCTGCACGGATAACTCACGTGCTATAGTATAAATATCTAGATCCACACGGATAATTCACGTGCTGCACAGACAACTCACTTGCTATAATATAAATATCTGGATCCGCACGGACAACTCACATGTTGCACGGCCAACTCACGTGCTATAGTATCATTATCTCACAGTTAGGCCCTAGGCCTCACTTAGTCATCGATATCTCTAGTCTCTTGGGCTCTTAGTAATCATGAAAATCAGCCCACACAGAAATAATATAATGTATCACCAAAGGAGTAACAGAGATTGAGATATGATATGCAAGTAAAATTGAGACTGAGTACAACACAGCAATTTAGCAGATAGATTAACATGTACATGACCTCTGAGGGTCCCTTCAATACCAACACATGGCGTAAGTATGATTTCTAACAGGATTTGCAGCTCAATTTTTACATCATACGAAGAATTTACAGATATCAACAGATTAGTAATCTATACAGTTTCGTGGAATGGACCATGTCCTAATTCCTACGGTGCACGACCACACGCTCGTCACCTGGCATGTGCGTCACCTCAAAACCAATCACATGACACATAATTCGGGGTTGCATACCTCAAGACCAAATTTAGAACTGTTACTTACCTCAATCTGAGCAAATCTTTACTCCAATATACCTTTGCCTCGCGAAACGGCCTCCGAATGTCTCGAATCTAGCCATAAACAATTCGATATAATCAATACGGGCTAAAGGAATCAACTCTATTAGAAAATGCTAAGCTATTAAGCAAAGGTCAAAAATCGACTTAAAAGCCGGCCCCCGGGCCCACATCTCGAATTCAGTAAAAGTCATAAAACTCGAAAGCCCATCTAATCACGAGTCCAACCATACCAATTTTGTCAAAATCCAACACCAAATCGTCACCCAAATCCCCAAATCAAACTCTCCAAATCCCTAGCCTCAAACCCCTAATTTACACCTTAAATACACACCAACTAGGTGGGAAACTAAATGGAGAAGCAAGATTATTGATAAAAAATGAGCACAAGGACTTACCTCAAGAATCCCCTTGAAAATCCTCTCAAGAATTGCCCAAACCCGTGCTTGAAATTTTTGAAATGAGGCAAAAATCGCGAACTCTTGTTTTGATAATCTATCCAGCACTTCCGCTTTGGCGGAAATTTAGCCGCTTCTGCGGCGCCGCAGAAGCGACATCCCACACGCATTTGTGGCTCCTGCGGTCCCCCAAAACTGCTTCCCTAGACTCGCTTCTGCTAGAACCAAGCTGCTTCTATGGACCAAGCCCATATACCAAGTTCTGTTTTTACGGTCCGCTTGCCGCAACTGCGGTCACGCAGATGCGGAATTTACCATCACACCTGCGCGCCTTCTGCTTCTACGCAATTCTCACCGCACCTGTGGCCACTCAACCACGCAACTCCTCGCACCCGCGACCACCAGTAGACTCCCCTCTAACCCGCATCTGCGCATCACAGCCCGCACCTGCGAGCTCGCACCTGTGATCAAAGCTCCGCAGGTGCGGTTACACCACTAGAGGTCCAACTTCAGCAATCACTCAACTTCAACTTTTTATCCGTTAACCATCTGGAATCAACCCGAGGCCCCTGGGACCTTAACCAAACATACCAAAAAGTCCTAAAACCTCAACCGAATTTAGTGGATCCCTCAAATCACTTTAAACAACATCAAAAACACAAATCGCACTCCAAATCTAGCCTATTAAAACTAAGGAATTTCAACTTCTACAAACAACGCCAAAACCTATCAAATCACGTCTGAATGACCACAAATTTTGCACATAAGTCTCAAATGACATTTGGACCTACTCTAACTTCCCGAATCAGAATTCGACCCCGATAACAAAAAGTCCACTACTTGTCAAACATTCCAAAAATCCAACTTCCGTGATTTCAAGCCTAGTTCAACTACGAACCTCCAAATCACAATCCAGATACGCTCCTAAGTCCAAAATCATCTAGCGGAGCTAACAGAACTATTAAAACTCCATTCTAGATTCGTTTACACAAAGATCAACATTCAGTCAATAATTTCAACTTAAGCTTTCCACCATGAGACTAAGTGTCTCAATTCAATCCAAAATCTTTTCGGACCCGAACCGACTACCCCGGCAAGCCACATAACTGTTATAAAGTACAAAATAAGCAGTAAATAGGGGAACATGGCTACAACACTCAAAACAACCGGTACCATACCCAAGATCACGTCAATGTCCACCATACTAAGTAATAAAGGATCAACTCTAGTCTCAAATCCCTTAGTAGTCACTACACACGACCGGTATACACGGTCCACAAAAATGGTATCGCCCACTGGCGTAGATACGTGAACAGATAAAACTAAGGACCCACGGGGCATATCTACATAATGTGCAAAATACGATGATACATACGAATAAGTGGAATCAGGGTCAAATAATACAGAGGCATCCCTGTGGCATACTGAGACAATACCTGTGATCACTACATCGGAAGCAACAACATATGGCCTGCAAGAATAGCATAGAATCGGGCCTGGCTTCCACCTGATCGGCCTCCCCCTTTTAGGCGAACCCTAGCTGACTGAACCCCACCCCGGGCTGGTTGAGTGGGTGGTGCAACTACTGGTGCGGGTGCCATCGACCGAGAACTCTATTGTGGAGCCCCGCTCAACAACCTAGGGCAATCGCTCTTGATGTGACCAAAGTCTCCGCACTCGAAACAAACCCTCTTCTAATAGAACTATTGCTCCTGATAACCTGAGGAACTGCCTGTAGAAACCTGAGTGAATGAGGCATGGTGAGAACTCTGCGTTGGTAGTGCACTAAATGAAGACTGGCTTGAGCGAGCACTATAAGAACCGTGGCTAGGTGATGCGCCATAATGAGCTGGACGTGCCTTCTAAGCGGGCCTATAAGGACGACCCTGCTGTGGTAGGACTGCTCCCCAGAAGGTACACCACCGAAACCACCCGCACCTCAAGGTCTCTTGGCCTCCCTCTCTCCATGCTCCTGGCTGCGGACCATCTCTTACCACCTCATCAAAAGTAGCACCAGATACCTTCTCCCTGGTCATAAGCAACCGCAGCTGATATGTGAGGCCATCAATGAACCTCCTGATCCTTTCCCTATCAGTGGGAACCAACCAAATTGCATGACGGGCCAACTCAGGAAACCTCATCTCGTACTGCGTCATAGATAGGCCATCCTAACGTAGCTACTAGAACTCTCTATGCAACTCCTCCCTACGAGACTGTGGCACGAACTTCTCCAAGAAGAGAATGGAGAACTCCTATCATATAAGTGGTACTGCACCAACTGGCCTGCGCCTCTCGTAAGCCTCCCACCATCTGAGGGCAGCCCCAGTGAACTGAAAAATAGTGAACGAGACCCACCTGGCATCCAGAATACCAGCCGTGCAAAGCATCCGCTGGCATTTATCCAAGAAGCCCTAGGCGTCCTCTGACTTAGCACCGCTAAATGATGGAGGCTGAAGTGCCGCCCAAATCTCTCAAGTCTCCTCTACTCATCATCAACTATAACGGGGACCATCGGGGCTTTAGCAGTTGCAACTTGCTGGGCTGGTAGCACCCCTGGTGTCTGAAGTCCCTACATCACCTGCTTTGGAGTACGGGCTGCGGGGGTATCAGTACCTCCCCCGGCCTGAGAAGTGTCTGGTGCGGCCTGAGCCAAAACCACCTGAGCGAGGCCCGTGCAAACGTTTAGAATTGAGCCAAAGCCTCCTGAAGGCCTGTAATCACAATGGGCACAGCTGGTGCTTGAGCTGGCCCTACTGGTTCAGCCAAAACTAGAACCTGCTCCTGAGCTGGAGCAACTGGTGGATCTGTAAGTGCTGCTCTAGCTACAATACAAGTTGCACCTCTGTCCCTACCGCGACCTCTACCTCGACCTCCGCCTCTCTTAGCCCTAGCTGGTGGTGTGGCTGTCCATCCTGCCTGTTAGAACGTGTCCGCACCATCCGTGAGAGAACAAAGTATAGTAGTTTAGTTACCGGAATCAACAAATCCGCACGACATGAATACAAGAATGTGTAACTTCTTAAGGGTTCGGTAGCCTCTCGAAGATAAGAACAGACGTCTCTGTACCGATCCGCAAGACTCTACTAAACCTGCTCATGACTCGTGAGACCTATGTAACCTAGGCTCTAACACTAACTTGTCACGACACAAAAATCCTAACCTGTCGTGATGGCGTCTATCGTGGTACTAGGCAAGCTGACACTTATGAAATAACTCCAACACTTAACGGAAAATGGATTTAAAACAGCTTAAATAATAACACCTTTCATAAAAAGGATTGAAGGTCCAAAACACAATGCGGAAATTCCAATATCGGGATGTCACTGAGTACATAAGCATCCATACATTACAAGTCTTGAAAACACTGTCTAATATAATTTGAAACTGAATACAATAAGCAGAAAGATAAGGAAGGAGAGATAAGATCTGCGAAACGCCGACAACTACCTCATAATCTCCAAGGAGATCAACAGTACGCGAAAATAACACCCACGGTGTCCGAAAACACCCGGATCTGCATACGAAGTGCAGGGTGTAGCGTGACTACAATCAACTCAGTAAGTAACAAGACTAAATAAAGAACTGAAGTAGTGACGAGCTTCACAGTTATAGTTCAATTACAATGATTTTAACATAGGAAGGTAGGCATGCTTTCAAGTTTGATAAATCAGTTCAAAACAGTTACTTCATGACAAGCTTAAGTGAAGCAGAGTGTAATATCTTTCAGAAAATTTCAAGACAGTGATACATGACATCTAAGTGAAACAATAATGAAGCAAATGCATCCTCTCCGGGCCACAGTGACTCAGCCCTCCCATTTAATCAACACTGGGCACTCACACTCAGTAGGTATCTGCACTAACTCAGGGTGGGTACAGACTCCGGAGGGGCTCCTTCAACCCATGAGCTATAATCTACATGGACAACTCACGTGCTGCACGGACAACTCACATGCTATAGTATCAATATCTGGATCCGCTCGGACAACTCACGTGCTAAATAACTGGATTTGCACGGACAACTCACGTGCTATAGCATAAATATCTAGATCAGCACGGATAACTCACGTGCTTCACGGATAACTCACGTGCTATAGTATCACTATCTCACAATCAGGCCCTCGGCCTCACTTAGTCATCAATCTCTCCAGTCTCTCGAGCTCTCAGTAATCATGAAAATCAGCCCACACAGAAATGATATAATGTATCAACAAGGAACAATAGATACTAAGATATGATATGCAAGTAAAATTGAGACTGAGTACAACACTAAAATTTAGCAGATAGATAAACATATACACGACCTTTGAGGGTCCCTTCAATACCAACACATGGCCTAAGCATGATTTCTAACAAGGTTTGCTGCTCAATTTCTATATCATACAAAGAATTTAAAGATATCAACATATTATTCATCTATACAGTTATGTGGAATGGACCAAGTCCCAATCCCTACGGTGCACGCCCACACACCCGTCACCTGGCATGTGCGTCACCTCAAAACCAATCATATGACACATAATCCGGGTTTCATACCCTCAGGACCAAATTTAGACCTATTACTTACCTCAATCCGAGCAAATCTCTACTCCAATATACCCTTGCCTCGCGAAACGGCCTCTGAATGCCTCGAATCTAGCCATAAAAAATTCGATTGAATCAGTACGGACTAAAGAATCAACTCTATAAGCAAATGCTAAGCTCTTAAGCAAAAGTCAAAAATTGACTCAAAAGCCGGCCTCCGGGCCCACGTCTTGAAATTCGATAAAAGTCACAAAACCCAAAAGCCCATCTAAGCACGAGTCCAACCATATCAATTTTGTCAAAATCAGACACCAAATCGTCACCCAAATCCCAAATCAAACTCTCTAAATCCCTAGCCTCAAACCCCCAACTTACACCTTAAATACACACTAACTAGGTGGGAAATAAATGGGGAAGCAGGATTATTGATAAAAAATGAGCACAAGGGACTTACCTCAAGAATCCCCTCGAAAATCCTCTCAAGAATCGCCCAAACCTGTGCTTGAAATGTTTGAAATGAGGCAAAAATCGCAAACCCTTGTTTTAATAATCTGGCCAGCACTCCTGCTTCTGCTAATATTTAACCACTTATGCAGCGTTGTAGAAGCGACATCCCACATGCATCTGCGGCTCGTGCCGCTCTTGCGGTCCCCGAAACCGCTTCTACGGACTCGCTCCTGCGAGAACCAAGCCGCTTCAACAAACCAAGCCCATCTACCCAGTTCCGCTTTTGCGGTCCCCCTGCTGCATTTGCGGTCATGCAGATGGGGAATTCACCATTGCACCTGCGCGTTTTCTGCTTCTACGCACTTCTCACCGCACCTGCAGCCACGTAGGTGCGGAGAACTCCTCGTACATGCGACCACCTGCACACTCCCTTCCAAACCGCATCTGTACATCACAGCCTGCACCTGCGAGCTCGCAGCTGCGTTCAAAGCTCCGCAGGTGTAGTTACACCAGTAGAGGTCCAACTTTAGCAATCACTCAACTTCAACTTTTGATCCATTAACCATCTGAAATCAACCCGAGGCCCCCGGGACCGCAACCAAACATACAAACAAGTCCTAAAACCTCAACCGAACTTAGTCGAGCCCTCAAATCACATCAAACAACATCAAAAATACAAATCGCACCCCAATTCAAGCCTATTGAAACTAAAGAATTCCAACTTTTACAAACGAAGCCGAAGCCTATCAAGGGAGTTAACGGAACCATCAAAACTCCATTCCGAAGTCATTTAAACACAAATCAACATCCGGTCAATTATTTCAACTTAAGCTTTCCACCATGAGATTAAGTGTCCCTATTCATTCTGAAATCTCTTCGGACTCGAACCAACTACCCCAGAAAGTCACATAACAGTTATAAAATACAAAATGAGCACTAAATGGGTGAACAGGGCTACAAATCTCAAAACGACCGGTCTGGCCATTACAAGAAGAAAGGCGCATGATCGCAAAAGAAGTTGTTCAAGAGTTTCGACAATATGAAAGGATGAACGACTCGTTCGAACCTCAATCTGATATTAATGCTGGTTTGCATAAAGTCGCAGATGAAAATGTAAGAGGTGAGCAAGCAGCTGTTGAAGGCCAAGTTCAAGTATTCGAGCAAGTTCAATGTGCTGAACGACAAGTTGAAACGGAATGTTCTAGTGTTTATAGACTGAGGAAAGTTGCTGGATATGACGAACAGTTATGAACCGAGAATGTAAGAAGCAATAAAGGTGCAGATGATGAAGTTGTCAGTACCGAAGAACATATATCGAGTTGTGATTTGGTACTCCGATTACAAAAGGCAATGTGTTTGCGGATGCAGATGATGAACCTATTGGTACTGAAGAACATGCATTGAGTGATATGGGTACTCCTATTGGGAAAAGCAATGCGTTTGCGGAAGCATTAGCTATTTGCCAAGAAATTTCAGGTGTAGAGACATAGGAGTTGTCACTACAAGTATAAATATTTTCAATGTTATTATACATATACATATATATATTTATGTGTGTGTGTGTGTATGTATATATATACATATGTGTGTGTATATATATATGTATGTATGTATGTATGTATGTATGTATACATATGATATATATATTGTCACGACCCAAAATCCAACTAGTCGTGATGACACCTAAGCCAACCCGCTAGGTAAGCCAATTAACAAATATCTAATTTAATGAAATTTATTAAGAGAAAAAATGATAATACAACTTCTTTACACAAAGAATTTTTCAAGGATTGGTAGTATAAATCATGAGCTTCTAAGATTAAGATTTTTATAAGACTGAACTGAAATGTAAATGAACAGAATTCGAATCTAATGCTACCAAGAACAAGTGATAGCCCATAACTGGAACGTAGGTACATCTTCAAATCCAGCTCCCGCTGTACGCAACAACATCAACATTCAACATTTGCACGCAAGGTGCAAAAGTGTAGTATAAGTACGACCGACCCCATGTACTCAATAAGTAACAAACCTAACCTTAGGTTGAAAGTAGTGACGAACTGGAACAAGGGTCGGAGTCCAGCACCAATAGCCAACAACAGTTCATAACAACATAATAAAAATGGTACAAGAAGAGGTACGATGCTCAACTTCTTCACAGTTACGGAAAAATAGACATGTTTTTTTTTTCCAAAGATGTTAGTAAAATTCAGTTCTTTTCACCAAATCACCAGAGATATGAGTAAATCTGAAAACTGTAATTTTCCCCAAAAATCATTCAACAATAATTAAGATATTTCATTTTAAGATAGCATGAGGAAAATACATCTCTATACCTACATGTCAATATGCAAGTGAAATCTTGAATGTTACCAAAATCTGGTTGCATGTGGAAATGCATCTCTATACCTGTATCGAGTACGCATGTCAAATACAATGCACCTCGGTTATGAACTCATGTACTCACACTCTCAGAGTACTTAGTATCGCTTCATCGTATCTCACTCACCGTGTTCAATACTCAGCACACTTAGTCACTTAGTACTGTACAGGGCAGATCCAGCCCAAACATAAGTAAATCCAGGGCAGATCCAGCCCAATGCAAATGAATCCAGGGCAGATCCAGCCCAAAAATCCATAGCAACTACGCCCATTGTGAATGTGTAGACTTCGAAGGGGCCGATCCAGCCCAAGCGCTATAATAAGCCAAATCCTAGTATGAATCAATAAAGCCTGATGCGGCGTGTAGCCTGATCCCATAAATATCACTCACAACATGCCCTCGGCCTTACTCACTCATCAATCTCCAGTCTCTCGGGCTCACAAGAGTCATGATGATCAGCCCATACAGTGATGATATGATGTATGAATATAGGACAACAGAGACTGAGATATGATATGATAATAATAGTTGTGACCGAGTGTAAATTTCAAATTAAGCAATTAATTCAACATGTAACACGACCTATGTGGGTCCCAACAGTACCATCATGTGACCTAAGCATGATTTCTAACAGGGATCACAGCTCAATTACTCTACCACGTAGAGATTTCACTGTTATAGATAAGATTAGGTAACTATGCAGTACCACAAAAATAACTGAGTCACAATTCACACGGTGCACGCCCACACGCCTGTCACCTAGCATGTGTGTCACCTCAACACCAAACACATAACACACATATTGAGGGGTTCATACCCTCAACACCAAGTTTACCTCAAACAAGCCAAACAATACTCCACAGATTCCATCTCGCGCGTGCCAACCTCCGAGCAGCCCGAAACTAGCCAAAAGCAACTCAAATACATTAAATAATGCCCAAGGAAACAATTTCAAATGATAAAGATCAAATCTTTAATCAAAGCTCAAAGTCAACCAAAAAATAAAACTAGGGCCCGCGCCTAGGAACCCGACAAAACGTATAAAATTAGACAACCCGTTGAATTACGAGTTCAACCATACTAGTTTCACTCAAATCCGGCTCCAAATCGATGTTCAAAACTCAAAAATTCACTCTATGAAACTTTGGACAAAAACCCCCCAATTTATCTCTTGAAATCCTCAAGCAAATGCCAAAAACAAAGATAGATTCATGAAATAAAATCAAAACCGAGTAAAGAAAATTTACCCCAATCCATATAGTGAAAATCTCCTAAACAATCGCTCCAATCCGAGCTCCACAACTCCAAATATGTAAAAATGGCCGAAACTTCCGAAATAGAGTAATTTATAATCACTGGGCAAATCAATGAATCGCGATCACGGGTATGCCCTCGCGATCGCGAAGAAGGAAAAGTACTGCCCCATGAAATACCATATGCGATCGCATATAAAGCCTCGCGAACTTGGTACACAAAGTTGACAAACTAGGCGATCGCTGAAACAAGACCGCGAACACGAAGAGAAACAACCTCTGCCCAACTCAGTCCAAATCACTACGCGAACGCGTTGCTCAAACTGCAGCAACCTACGCGAATGCGTCTTAGGACTCGCGAACGCGATGAACAAATTTACCTCAACCATCAAACAACTCTACGCGATTGTGATTAACTCTACGCGATCGCGAATAGGGAAACCAGATGCTCAACAATGCCAAAATGAAGGAAAATGATCCGAATTCCATCCAAAACCCGCCCGACCCTCTTGGGACCATGTCTGAACATTCCAACAAGTCCCATATCATAACACGGACTTACTCCAGGCCTTAAATCACGCATAACAATATCAAAATCACGAATCGCACCTCGAATCGAGCTTAATGAACTTTTAACCTTTTCAACTTCCAAAACACGTGCCGAAACATATCAAATCAACTCGGAATGAACTCAAATTTTTCACACAAGTCCCAAATGATGTAGCGAAGCTATTTCAATTCTCGGAACCATAATCCAAATATGATATCCTCAAAGTCAACTCTCGGTCAAACTTATGAACTTTCCAAACCTTTAAATTTTCAACTTTCGCCAATTAGTGCCGAAACCTTCTAGAAACATCCAAATGCAAATCCGGGCATAAGCCCGAGTCCAACATCACTATCCGAACCTAACGGAGCCGTCAAAACTCCAATCCAAGGTCAAATACAAAAAATTCAAACTTGGTCAACTCTTCCAACGAAAAGATTCTATCATGAAACTCATTCTTCCAAATCGATTCTAAATGACCTGGAAACCAAAACCAAAGATTCACACAAGTCAAAATACATCATATAGAGCTACTCATGCCCTCAAGCTATCGAGTGAACTGCAAATTCTCTAAACAACTGGTCAGGTCATTACATTCTCCACCACTTAAAAATATGTTCGTCCTCGAACGTGCCTGGAGTCATTCCAAAGCCATCAACTCACCGTGTAACCTTACCATGCACATACCCGTGGGTGATCCCACGTCACCCAATCTGTATAAGCCTGACAACACAACATAATTGACGATCTTTAATTCAACCTTAACCCTTAAACCTTGGAACTCATTTTCCAACATTCGGAATTCCGCACTAGACTTGAATCTCGCATCTACAAACTGTATAAGTCTAAAAAAATTGTATCAAGCCATAACCATAACCCAAGACACAATCACATGATATACTACATAACTCAAATACTCATAGTAATAACTTCCGACCGCAATAGCTGCTCGATAACCAACTCAACACCGGTGACAAACTTCATACCAACTAAAATCTTGTTCTGAATCTTTGTACACTGCCAATGATGAAAGAAACATGCAGAAACTCTTAACCACTCATCAGATCAACAAGTTATGGAGCTTTCCCTCGCCCGACAGGAACCAAAGCTAAGTCCTAAGCTGACTTCCGATATTATTCTTCCAAACATACCGTAATCAACTCTGATAGTATCCATTCTAGGTCCAATGACCTTACCTCATCAAGCACAACTATTCCATTGATGTGCCATACCAATACTACTTAGAATCACAACCTGTGCAATTCGTGCACCAATAAGCAACAATTCAAATGTACCTAAAAATGGAAAACGACTTAAATGAGAGAACCGTCCTGCAAGTTCAACAAGTACCACCTCAACCGCAATGTCATGAGTCCATCATACATAGTAGAACTAAGACACACGAATCTAACACAAAGGATCATATCTCAACATAACTCTGTTGTAATGCGCGATCCTATCCAAACACTGGTCCATATGAAATACCTCAAGCCACCATGCCCAAAATCAACAACCACACGTAATTCAACATCAAGTACCTAAGGTGCATGACCATAACCACGGAGAGACAAATAACACAATACCACAATCCGAAAGAACATAATCAATGCGAAGTCAATCATTCAACACCCTAATACCCATCTCGCTCAAATCTCGCTATAAGGCCCAATAGAACCGCACCATGTGTGCGTGTAACTAACAAATCACAATTCCTCCTAGCATAGAAAAGTAAATCATAGAACATACTAGATACGAAATAAGATCAAATCTAACCGAATGGAACATCCCTCAATAATAGCAGTATGGAATCAACCCATCCGACCCGGTGTAGAATACACATCCTCATTGGACCTACCAATGGGCCCCCAAATCAACCCTGGTTGTTCACAATTAGATAAATAATCATCCAAAAATCCACAATGACCTTGCCATAACACATACTAACATCTGGCCAGCTTTGGCCACATCTTCACAGTACACAACCCCGAAACAATCTGTATCTGGGAACTCTCTCAGTCTCTAAATTCATAGAGTACAAGAATCACCATATCTGATCCCAACTCCACCACCTGAATGTCTAACACATCTATCATACACGATCATCCCACGAGGAATACTTCTATAATTCTTTCATGCCACATAGCAAAATTTGAGTATCAACAGTCGATCAACTAGGCGAGTACTGCAATACCAATGCAGCATCCATAAGTCAAAATAGAAGGTGCCTTCTGAAATGCACACCCTTCTCAGGAATTACCAAGTAGTTATAGCATTCATCTAGACATCCGAAACCGTCCATGTTGTCTAAGAATTCATAAACTTCCCTTCCAAAATAACCAGTGACCTTGCACACACAAATCTTAATCCCACGTAACGTATTGCATCTATCATGCCATCATATGAAAATTACGAGAATCTAATAATCAACTCTGAGTCACTAGCAGAACACATACCCGATCAGTCAGAAACCTTCCATTGATCCCATCCGAGAGAAAATCACAATATGCAACATGCTTCTCACGCCTGAAGGAAATATCCATCTCAAACCGTAGCAGAAACCATCGAAACTCTTTGAATCCCATTAACACGCAACCAAGCCGTCAAAACTGAATCTCTCTAACTCAACCAAGCCACACAGGTTTCCAAACCCAAGAGTATTGCTAGAAAACACCCGTAAAGCATACCTCATTATAAGAACCAAAAGAACCGAGCATAGCATTACCATACTGATCCAGCCTACTACCATGTTGTCCTGTTTCCTCCGATTTTCTTCTGAATTGCCTTCAAGTTGACACTCATCCTCGCCATAATACCATGATCCTCAACCAAACGTTACCCCACAAGATCCTAGAATAAAACCACACTGTCCTAAGGCCTATAAGCCGCTGCATTCCCTCTTAAGCACCCCAAAAGTACCACCACCGAGACACTCACTCCGAAGAGATCTTATGTGAATATAATGTCGTTTCCTTCTCCTTTTTGATACTGAAATGTAGAATCCATAATGATATAGAAATACTGCGAGTTTCGACACCATCTAACGTAAATCCCAGATTTTAGCAATATACACACCCGAAAATCCTCAAATTCCCCACATATGAATCTTAAACTCTTTAGAACCTTCCTGAGAGTCATCCACTGTGATCAAATCTCGATTGCACGGCCCAAACAGGCTGGACGACCTATGCTCAATAAACACAACAACACCGCAAAGAAGTAATGATGTCTTAACGCAACCAAGCAAATCCCTACTCCAGGCGCACTCCATCTGTCCCTAATAACAACCTCAAATCATCCCGTGATTTTTATATACCAATAAAGCATAATATATCCCATATCGAGAAGTCTCCTCACTTGAGTCATCCTCGATCTCAACCTCTTCATGTCATAAATGATTCACAAGTATGCCTCAGACCGAAACCAATACAATACATAACCATGCAACCAAATCGGTGATGGTAGACTCCCTCACTTGGCTCAAAGCCATATATCAAAACACTCGATATTTCACAATTCCCATAATCTGTTACTACCATGGTATTGCCATGAGGTTCATAAACTCATGTAACACAAACCACATAATACCTCAAATCATCTGCTAAGCTCGTATTCATTCTTGTGACGGACAGGTTAACTATTACAACCGATCCAAACTCAAATCACACAAATATAACCCACTAGCGGAAAAGAAAGCCTCCACATAACATCAGAAAGATCACACATCCGTAGATTATCCGCAAGTTATAACCCACCTACTTAGCCTCAAACTAACATTTATCTATACCTTTTCGCAGCCACAATTTCTACACCATCACTTAATCTTCCTGAGTCTGAACTCACAAAAAAGACATGAAAATCTACTTCGCTCCAATATTAAACAACATGAAATATTCCGCATTACAATCATAACTCGAGACTATACAACGCATTAAGAAAGAAATCAAGCACCCAATAGTCCTTTTTACATCTCAGGCAAACTCTTTTTGTCACGTTCAATCCATTTGAACACTTCCCGCAGTCACATCACACCCATCATTTAGCCATCCAACCACTCACCAAGCCACAAATTCCATTAATAGGGACACTACCAGGCTTATAAGTCCAAAAGCACATGCTCACACAACTGAAATACTCGTGCTCAAGCTACAATCAAAACTCGGCCTCAAGACCTCCAGATTGGCCCATTACAGCGCACCAAAATCACATCTCTCAATTCATCCATGGAATCACAAGCCGTCAATGTACAGATGATACCGAGCGCTCATATGTGCATACGGATGCGTGGAAGGTATTCAAAGAGTTACGCTTCAAGCTGAATCAATATCGCACAATAAGGAAAGAAAGATGGGAAGTTTATCCTAAATGCCATGTAGCCTCTCGAAGATAGGTATGGACGTCATCATACCGATCTGCAAGATTCTACTAAACACTTGCTCACGACTTGTAAAACCTATGAACCTAGAGCTCTGATACCAACTTGTTACGACCCAAAATCCAACTAGTCGTGATGGCACCTAATCCAACCCGCTAGGTAAGCCAATTAACAACTATCCAATTTAATGAGATTTATTAAGAGAAAAGATGATAATACAACTGCTTTTATACAAGGAAACTCCAAGGACTAGTAGCACAAATCATGAGCTTCTATGATTTCGATTTTTACAAGACTGAACTGAAATAATTACAACATCTGGTTGAAATGTAAATGAACAAAATTCGAATCTAACTGGAATGCAGGTACATCTTCCGATCCAGCTCCCTTTGTACGTAGCAACATCAGTAATCCAACATCTGCACGCAAGGTGCAGAAGTGTAGTATGAGTACGACCGACCCTATGTACTCAATAAGTAACAAACCTAACATTAGATTGAAAGTAGTGATAAGCTAGAACAAGGGTCGAAATCCAACACTAATAGCCAACAACAGTTCATAACAACATAATAATAATTGTACAAGAAATAATTTAGATGTACGATGCTCAACTCGTTCTCAGTTACGGAAAAATAGGCATGTTTTTTCTTTCAAAGATGTTAGTAAAATTAAGTTCTTTTCCCCAAATCACCAGAGATATGAGTAAATATGAAAACTGTAATTTTCCCTAAAAATCTTTCAAAAATAAGTAAGATGTTTCATTTTATGATAGCATGAAGAAAGTACATCTCTATACCTACATGTCAATGTGCAAGTAAAATCCTAAATGTCACGAAAATCGGGGTAGTATGAGGAAATGCATCTCTATCCCTGTATCAAGTACGCATGTCACATGCAATGCACCTAAGTTATGAACTCATGTACTCACACTCTCAGAGTACTCAATCTCACTGCCTCGTATTCTCACTCACCATGCTCAATACTCAGCACACTCAGTCACTAACTATGTACAAGACAGATCTAGCCCAAACATAAGTAAATCCAGCGCATATCCAGCACAATGCAAATGAATCTAAGGCAGATCCAGCTCAAAACTCCATAGCAACTGCGCCCACTGTGGATGTGCAGACTCCGGAGGGGCTGATCTAGCCCAAGCGCTATAATAAGCCAAATCCTGGCATGAATCAATAAAGCCTGCTGCGATGTGCACCCTGATCCCATAAATATCACTTACAACAGGCCCTCGGCCTCACTTAGTCATCAATCTCTCCAGTCTCTCGGACTCACAAGAATCATGATAATCAGCCCAAACGGCGATGATATGATGTATGAATATAGGACAATAGAGACTGAGATATGATATGCAAATAATAGCTGTGACCGAGTATAAATTTCAAATTAAGCTATTAATTCAACGTGTAACAAGATCTCTGTGGGTCCCAACAGTACCAACATATGGTCTAAGCATGATTTCTAACATGGAACACTACTCAATTGCTCTAGCACGTAGAGATTTCACAGTTATAATTAAGATTAGGTAACTATACAGTACCACAGAAATAACTGAGTCACAATTCACACGGTGCACGCCCACACACCAGTCACCTAGCATGTGCGTCACCTCAACACCAAACACATAATTCACATATTCAGGGGTTCATACCCTCAGCAACAAATTTAGAAGTGTTACTTACCTCAAACAAGCCAGACGATACTCCACAGATGCCATCCGCGCGTACCTACCTCTGAATGGATCGACTAGCCAAAAGCAACTCAAATACATCAAATAATGCCTAAGGGAACAACTTCATATGATAAACATCGAATCGTTAATCAAAGCTCAAAGTCAACCAAAATGTCAAACTCGGGACCGCACCCCGGAACCCGACAAAACTTATAGCCGACAACCAATTCAATTACGAGTCTAACGATACTAGTTTCACTCAAATCTGGCTCCAAGTCGCTGTTCAAAACTCAAAATTTTACTCTATGAAACTTTAGACAAAAACCCCCGATTTCTCTCTTGAAATCCTCAATCAAATGCCAAAAAAGAAGATAGATTCATGAAATAAAATCAACACCGAGTAAAGAACACTCAACCCAATCCATATGGTGAAAATCGCCTCAAACATCGCTTCAATCCAAGCTCCACAGCTCCCTAAATATGTAAAATTGGCCGAAACATTTGAAATAGAGTACTTTCTAATCACTGGACAAATCAATGAATCGTGATCACGGAAATACCCTCGCGATCGCGAAGAAGGATAAGCACTACCTCAGAAAATACCATATGCGATCGCGTATAAAGCCTCGGAAAAACGGTACACAAAAGCTCACAAACTATGCAATCATTGAAACAAGACCACGAACGTGAAGAGAAATAGCCTCGACCCAATTCAGTCCAAATCACTACGCAAACGCGTGCACACTTGCGCGTACGTGTTGCTCAAACTGCAATAACCTATGCGAACGCGTCTAAGGACTCGCGAACACGATGAAAAAAATTTTCCCAGCCATCAAATAACTCTACGTGATCGAGATTAACTCTACACAATTGCGAATAAGGAAACCAGATGCTCAGTAGAACCAGCAATGCCAAAATGAAGGAAAATGATTTGAATTCCATCCAAAACACGCCTGAGCCCCTCGGGACCACGTCCGAACATTCCTACTAGTCCCATATCATAACACGGACTTACTCGAGGCCTCAAATCACGCATAACAACATCGAAATGACGAATCGCACCTCGCATCAAACTTAATGAACTTTGAACTTTTTCAACTTCCAAAACTCGTGCCGAAACATATCAAATCAACTCGGAATGAACTCAAATTTTTCACACAACTTCCAAATGACGTAATGAAGCTATTCCAATTCCCAAAACCACAATTTAAATCCGATATTCTCAAATTCAACTCTCGGTCAAACTTTTGAACTTTTCGAACCTTCAACTTTCCAACTTTCGCTAATTAGTCCTGATTTGAACTGTGGTGATCTATCTAGTGAGGTCCATTATATATACTCTAATTGAGGAGGTAACTATTAGCCGAGAGTTTGAGTTATTTCTGATAGGAGAATTTTACCACGTATTTATACTTGTTATTCTGTTTATTTTCTATGACTCACATCTGTTTACATTCTGTCTTATTGGACCACTAATAAGTGTTGATGTCGACCCCCCCTCATTACTTCTCTGGGGTTAGGCTAGATACTTACTGGGTACGTGTTAATTTACATAATCATGCTACACTTGCTGCACTTTTTGTGCAGGTACATATATGTCTGGTGGTCTTTTGGGCGCAGAGGCGCGGCTATAGCGGGGACTTTACCGTGAGCTGCATTTCATATTACGATCCGCAGCCTACAGAGTCTCCATAAGAGTTATTTATATTCCCCTATCTAATTTATATTCCAGACAGATGTTGTATTTTATTATATTTCCTAGTTGATGCTTATACACTTATGGCACCGGGTTTTGGGGATTCCTACGGGTTGTTCATTATTGTAATTCACATAAATATTATCATTTAACCTGTAAATACTATTTCATATTATTTAATTAATAAAAATTATGATTTCAAAGTAATAAAATGAGTAATTAAATTGATCGATCATTGTTAGCTTGCCTGACGGCAGCGTTAAGCGCCCACGACCTATAATGGATTTTGTGTCGTGACAGGGGTAACCACCCTACACTTATGTTATTGGCATGTTCAAAAGTACAATGTATATCGGGGACTCAGAATACCTCATTGAAAGCACATCACGAGTAGTCAACAACCCACCCGACCACCGACGTAGCATTATAACAACATGATCACGGACTACACTAGTGTAAAAGAAAAAATTAAGAAGTTAAACTAGTAGTTAAGAAAAGTAGAAAAAGAAATTAGTCTAATTCACTACTAACAAAATTAAGATACAATACAACACTACACAAGCACATAGCATGAATCGGACACCCCATTTAGCACCTAGCAATACATTAGTATGTGGTGGTCAATCAATTATCACTCGAATCTAGCAAATTAATGTTTCACAACATACGAACTTGAAATCCCACTCCACACTTATCATCTAGCATCGCATCCCACAAAGCACTTCCCTTCGAAATAGCAACACCACATAGTTTTATGTCACTAAGGCATTTAAAAAAACATATTGTGAGCATACCTTTAACCTTCTTATTTCAATTCAAAGTGGGTTAGAATCATCATACAACCACATCAAAAGCACCACGCACCATCTTCACAATAGCACCAAGTGCACAAATTTTACACAAACTTCACTAATTTTAGACCACTTGGGCCTCCCGGCCAAGCTTCAACATAAATTAATTCCAACCCATCAAAACACACCAAGAATCACCCATAATCATATGAACAATGAAAACCCCACAATTTTATAGAAGGAAAAAATAGCTAAAAGACTAGCACAAAATAAACTACCTAGGGTTAGAGAACTTAAACTAAAATTAACTAAAACCTACAATTAAATACTAAAAGAAAGAGAAGGAGAACTTACCTTGAAATTGGAGTGGTAAAGGTAGGGAGTTGGAGTGGAAGTAAATTGAAGAAGAAGAAGAAGAAGAAGAAGAATAAAGGGATTTGGGGTGAGAGAAAGGGAATAGTTGGGAAGCATTAAAATGGAAGAATGGGGAAAAGAAGGAAGGGGGTCAGAGTTGTTAGAGTTTCACATAAAAAAGTTAATTTGTTTTTATATTTGTACTGCCGCGCCGCAGGGTGCGGCGCCCCATGTTGCGTGGTAGTGGAGTTTTCCAGAGTGTCGGTTCTGACATATTTTTCTTGTTTGGCCTAGTGCGGCGCTCCATGCGGCGCAGTATGCGGTGCGGTAGAACACTTTTCTCAGAGTCCCGATTTATTTACACTTTTTAGCCTAGGGGTCGCACCTCGACTCTATTTTGTACTTATTATGTGTTCGATTCATGCTCATACCTATTCAAACAATTATTAGAACTCCTAACCTCTATTAATTCTAAACTACCATTATCGAACAAGTCTACAAAAGAAATAAAGAGGGTTAGAAGTAGTTCTGAGTTATAGTCGTCAGCTTGACTCCGTCATTTAGGCTCATTTGATCACGATGCTGGAGGATTGCTTGCCAAATCCTCCAGCAAGGTATTGTTTCAACTTGTGCTCATTCACCTTAAAACTTTCATTCCCTTCCTCATCCTGTATTTCAATGGCGCCATACAGTGAGACGTGTTTCACCACATACGAACCTGTCTATCTTAATTTGAATTTTTCGGGGAACAACCTAAGTCTACTATTGTATAGTAAGACTCTGTCCCCTTCATGAAACTCCTTTGGCTTAATTAAACGATCATGCCACCTCTTTGTCTTTTCCTTAAAGATTCGGTCATTTTAATACGCGTCCAGTCTAAACTCCTCCAATTCGTTCATCTGCGCCAACCTATGTTTAACTGCAAGACTAAGATCAAGATTAAGCATCTTAGTTCCCCAATATGCTTAATGTTCTATATCAACAGGTAGATGACATGATTTTTCGTACACTAATTTGAATGGTGAAGTCCCTATGGTTGTTTTGGACGCAGTTCTATACGCCCATAGAGCTTCATCCATCTTTTCAAATCAATCCTTACGAGAAGCACTAACCTTCTTTTCAAGAATTCATTTAGGTTCACGATTAGCCATTTCAACTTGCTCATTTGTTTGGGCATGGTACGGGGTTCCTGTTTTGTGTGTGACCCCATACTTGGACAGCAGTGCAACAAATTACTTGTCCATAAAGTGTGACCCATTGTCACTGATAAACACTCAAGGAGTTCCAAATGGGGTAAAGATGTTCTTCCATAAGAACTCAAACACCACCCGAGCATCATTGGTCCTAGTAGGGATTGCTTCGACCAATTTAGAGACGTAATCAACGGCTACTAGGATATACTCGTATGTATAAGACGATGCGAACAGACCTATGAAGTCAATGCCCCAAACATAAAAAATTTCACATACCAGAATAGAGTTTAGTGGAATCTCATCCCTCTTTCTAATGTTACTTGTCCTTTGACACTTGTCACATGCAGCTACTTACGCCCGTGTGTCTTTGTACAAAGTAGGCCAATAGAAACTGACTTCCATGATCTTTGCTACAGTGCAATTTCAACCATAATGTCCTCCAGCTGCTCTATCATGGCAATGAGAAAGAATTCTTGCCATCTCTCTTTCAGGCACACACCTTCGAATCACACCATCTGCACACAATTTAAACAAGAAAGGGTCATTCCAAAATAACGTTTTACCTCAGCTTGAAGCTTCCTTCTTTGATCACGAAAGAGGTCACGCGATAACCATCCACTAGCCAAAAAGTTGGTTACATCAGCATACCAAGGCGGTCTTTCGGAGACCGTAGCAATGGAGAAAATCAGCTCATCAGGGAACACTTTTCTTACGTCAACGATTTCAACCGGAGGTCTCTCAAGTCGAGATAGATGATCGGCGACTTGATTTTCTGTGCCCATCCTATCTTTGATCTCCAAGTCAAACTCTTGGAGCAACAACACCCATCGCATCAGATGCGGCTTAGACTCGTTCTTACTCAACTGATATTTTAAGGCTGAGTGATCTGTGTGTACAATCACTTTGCTCCCCACCAGTTATGATCTAAACTTGTCAAAAGCAAAGACCATAGCAAAGAACTCTTTCTCAATTGGGGCATAGTTGACTTGAGCATCATTCAACGTCCTGCTGGCATAGTAAATGTGCTTAAACATTACATCCACCTTTGGTCTGTCAACTTCAATTCCATGTGCAGTTACTTTGTGGACCAAGAAAATTCCCTCTTTCACTATGAGGTGACACTTCTCCTAGTTAAGAACCAAGTGCGTGGCTTCGCAATGTTCAAACACGAGCTCCAAATTCTTCAAGCAGTCCTTAAAGTCACCACCAAAGAGGGTGAAATCATCCATGAATACTTCTACACACATCCCATTTAAGTTAGAGAATATAGACACCATGTACCTTTGAAAAGTGGCAGGTGCATTACACAACCCAAACAACATCCTCCTGTAAGCAAAAATACCTGATGGGCAAGTGAATGTGGTCTTTTCAACATCTTCTGGGGAAATGGGTATCTGATTATAGCCTGAGCACCCATCCAAGAAGCAGAAGCATCCATGTCCCGCCACTTTCTTGAGCATTTGATCAATAAAGGGGAGAGGGAAGTGGTCCTTCCTTGTTGCATCATTCAACCTTCTATGCACATTCTCCACCCAGTGACTATTCTTGTGAGGATATATTTATTATCTTTATTTTTCACCACTGTCATGCCCCCTTCTTAGGTACAACTTGTACTGGACTAATCCATTAGCTATCATAGATGGGAAAAATCACTCCCACATTTAGCAATTTGATGATCTCCTTGTGCACTACCTCCTCCAAATTGTTGTTCAGCTTGTGCTGGGGCTGCACCACTTGCTTGCTATTTACTTTCAATAGAATTTTGTGCATGTAAATGGCTGGACTGATTCCTTGAATATCTGCTATACTCCAGCCAATGGCCTTCTTGTATTTTTTCAGCAGCTCCACCAGCTTTCGCTCATGTGTACCTGTCAAGTCAGCAGAAATAATCACAAAAAACTTGTTAGTTTCAAGAAAAGCATATTTTAAGTGAGTGGGGAAGACTTTCAATTTCACATTAGGCTTAGAAGCCTCTTCTTTTAGTTCCTCCTCATCAACCACTTGATCCTCAGTTTCAAGAGCTTCAGCCTCTTTCTTATTTTAGGATCTTCATCCTCCACTTTGCTAGACTGAGTAATAAACCTCTATAGAGTATCCCCCCACAAGCTTTTCAAACTTGTATTTTTCATCCAATTCTCCAACAACATCCAACTTGAAACACGAGTAGGCAGACGCCTCATCATTGAGTATTTCATCATCCTTTTCATCTGGGACACTACCTTTTCATTGCCCACTCTGAGCATAAGTTTCCCCTCATAGATGCCAAGGATAGCTCTGCTAGTACATAAGAATGGTCTCCATAGGATTGGAGGCACCTCCTTGTTGCGGGGAACACAAACTTGTCCACCCGCAGTAGAATATCCTCAATGATTCCCTCGGGTAGAATGGTGGTTTGGTCAGCCAGTTATAGGGACACTGGTATTGATTTGATCACTTCGAGCTCACCTTCCAGTTTCCTAAATACAGACAGTGGCATTAGATTTATCGACACACCAGAATTACATAAGGTCTTGTCGAATTTTTCACTCCTCAACGAGCATGGTATGGTGAAGCTACCTTGGTTCCCCCCCTTCGGGAATTTTATTTTTCAATATGGCACTGTAGTGGGCATTTGGCTTGACCATTGTTGTTTCCTCTAATTTTCTCTTGCTAGACAAGATTTTCTTTAAGAACTTTGCATAGGCTGGCATCTGAGTGAGTACCTTTGTGAAGGAAATGTTTACATAAAATTTCTTGAGCATCTCCAAGAATCGCCCAAAATATTTGTCAAGTTTATCCCTCTTCATCTTTTGAGGGAATGGTGGAGCTGGCATATGTCTACTTTCTTCAATATCCTTTTGTACTCCACTACTCTGGCCTTTTTGCTCTTCACCTTTTTTCTCTGCTGGTGTCTCTGCCTGTTTATTCACCACCTTAGGTCTAGCCTTCACCGCTGGATCAGCCAATGTTTTGCCAGTTCTCGGAGATACGGCATTGATTGTTTTCTTCGGGTTCTTTTCAGTGTCAGAGGGCAAAGTAATAGGAGTCCTCTCAGATAACAAATTTGCAATCTGTCCCAATTGTCTTTCTAAATTTCGGATGGTCGTGCCCTGCTCTCTCATGGTTGTGGTCTGAGTCTCAAATTTTTCGTCTGATTTGTTAAAGAATGCCTTCATGAGGTCTTCCATACTAGGTTGATTTGACTGTTGTGGTTTGTATTGCTGCCTCTACTGGTTCTGAAAGCTTGGTGGTCCTTGATCTTGGGGTCTGAGATTATTTTGCTACCATGAATTCAAGCTCCCACTAGGTGAACTCAATGAAAAACCTGGATGTCTTTGACCCATAGCATTATAGTTGTTCCTACCTTGGCAGTTTCCTCTGTTAAAATTCCCCACTGTGTTGACTTCCTCAGCTGATGCTTGACACTTATGTGTAGGGTGTCCCAATCCACAAGAATCACATGCTTTTGCGGCTCATTTTGTACCTTGGCCAATGTCAGCTTTTTTATCTCCTTAGCCATGATGTCTAGCTGGTCTTGCATGGATGTGTTAGAGTCCACCTGGTGAACCCCAACTGATTTTCTTCTGTCATTACTCTCTATTGGCCACTGATTAGCATCCTGTAATGACGCGACCGATCGTTTTGAGCATTTGCATTTCACTCGGTAGTTTGAGGGCATGAGTAGCTCCGTATGATGTATTATGACTTATGTGAATCGTCGGTTTTGGTTTTCAGGTTATTCGGAATCGATTTGGAAGAATGAATTTCATGATTTAAGCTTTAAGTTGTAATAGTTGACCAAGTTTTATTTTTGTGAATTTGACCCCTAAATAGAGTTTTGATGGTTTTGTTAGGTCCGGATGGTGATTTTGGACTTGTGTGTATTCCCGGAATTGCATTTGGATATTTCTAGAAGGATTCGGCTCCTATTTAGAGAAAGTTAGAAATTTGAAGGTTTGGAAAGTTCATAAGTTTGACTGGGAGTTGACTTTGAGTATATCGAACTCAAAGATAGCTTCGTTATGTAATTTGGACCATGTGTGCAAAATTTGGGTTCATTCCAAGTTGATTTGATATATTTCGGCGCGAGTTTTGGAAGTTGAAAGTTCAAAGTTCATTGAGTTCGAATCAAGGTGTGGTTTGTCATTTCGATGTTGTTATGCATGATTTTAGGCCTCGAGTAGAAGCGCGTTATGTTATAGGACTTGTTGGTATATTCGGGCAGAGTCTCAAGGGGCTCGGGTGAGTTTTGGACGAGGATCAGACCATTTCGCCGCATGTTGCATTTGGCTAAGGCTGTTGGTTCTGGTGTGGCCGCATATGTGAACAATTGGTCACAGAACCAATGACACAGATATGGGGTCTTCTTCAGAGAAGCGAGGTGAGACCTGGGCAAGGAAGATCGCAGAAGCGGAAATTTGGGCGCATTTCCGGCCACGCCAAAGCAATGGTCTTGGCCGCAGGAGCGAGCTTGAGCGTAGAAGCGCGTTTGGCTTCGCACCTGCGGTTGAACAGAAGCGGATGGACATCCGCAGGTTCGAGGGGTCAGCTGGCTAGTGTAGTCCGTAAAAGCGAAGCTTGTGTCGAAGAAGCGACGCCGCAGAAGAGGTTCATGTGTCCGCAAAAGCAGAAATGGCTTGGCAAAAGCCTTTAAATCGATGATTTCGTCATTTTGTAGATTGGAGGCTCGGATTGAGATGATTTTTGAAGCAATTTTTACCATATGGATTGGCGTAAGTGTTTTCTACTTGGTTTTGATCTTATTTCATGAATCTATCTTCATTCTTGGCAATTGGTTGGTGAATTTAAAGTGAAATTTGGGGGGTTTCGTCTAAAATTTTATAAAGCAAATTTTTGAGTTTTGAACATCAATTTGGAGTTGGATTTGAGTGAAACTTGTATGGTTGGACTCGTAATTTAATGGGTTATCATATTTTATAAGTTTTGTCGAGTTCCGATGTGCGGGCCCGGGTTGGACGTTTTGGTTGATTTTGGGCATTTGAGTAATGATTCGACCTTTATCGATTGGAATTGTTTCCTTAGGCTTTATTTGACATATTTGAGATGCTTTTGGCTATTTTCGAGCCGTTCGGAGGTCGGTACGTGCGGGATGGCATTTTTGGAGCATCATTTGGCTTGCTCGGTGTTGGATTTGACTTGTTCGAGGTATGTAACACTTCTTAACTTGGTGATAAGGGTATGAACCCCTGAATATATGTGATATGTGTTTGGTGTTGAGGTGATGCGCATGCTAGGTGACGGGCATGTGGGCGTGCACCGTGTGAATTGTGACTCGGTTATTTCTGTGGTATTATGTAGTCACCTAATCTTATTTGTATCAATGAAATATCTACATGCTAGAGTAATTGAGCTGCAATCCATGTTAGAAACCATGTCTAGGCTATATGCTTATATTGTTGGGACCTACTAAGGTCATTTTTGCTGTTGTGTCATTTGCTTACATTGCAATTACATACTCAATCAAATGCATTCATTTGCATATCATATCTCTGTCTCTGCTACAATTCATTGATGCATCAAATTATCATGTTGGGCTGATTTTTATGACATTGTGAGACTGAGAGACCGGAGAGATTGATGACTGAATGAGGCTGGGGGAGTGATGGTGAGGATATTAATGTGATCGGGCTGCACGCCGTAGCATGTTTTTATTGATTTATGCCATGATTGGCTTGTAATAGCGCTTGGGCTGAAGGAGCCCCTCTAGAGTTTGTACACACCCCCAGTGAGCACAGGTACCTACTGAGTGCGAGGACTGAGTGACTGGGAGGACTGAGTGAATTGATACTCTGAGTGTATGCATATGGTTTTATCACTGAGTTGCATCGCTTTGACATGCACACTTGACATACAGGCATAGAGATTCATTTCCTCATGTTGTACGATATTGTTTCATTCATGACTTCACATACTCATTGACATGTAGGCATAGAGATATATTTTTCTCATGTCATTTGAAAAGGAAACATTTACTTGTTGAAAGTTTTTGGGAAAAAGTCACAATTTTAGAAGTGTACTCTTATTTGGTGATTTCGGTAAAAGATTGGGTTTCTCACTGATATACTTGAAAAGCATGCCTATTTTTCGTAAACATGAACGAGATGAGCATCATATATCTGGGTTATTTTTCTTGCATTATTTTGTAACATTGTTATGAACTGTTGCTGGTTACTGGAGTTAGACACGGACCCTTGTCCCAGCTCGTTACTACTTTCAACCTAAGATTAGGTTTGTTACTTATTGAGTAGATCGGGTCAGTTGTACTCATACTACACATCTGCACCTTGCGTGCAGATGTTGGATGTTGATCTTGCTGTGCACCGCGGGAGCTGGATTTGAAGATGTACCTGCATTTCAGTCACAACTGCCTCTTGATCTTGGTAGCTTTAGAATTTTAATCTGTTCTTGTATATTTCAAATAGATGATGTACTTTATTTCATACCAGCTTTGTAAACTCTAAATCTTAGAAGCTCATGATTTATACTAGTCCTTGGGAATTCTTGTATAAAAGCAATTTTATTATCATTTCTTTTCTTAATAGATCTCATTTAAATTGGATAATTTTTAATTGGCTTACCTGACGGGTTAGGTTAGGTGCCATCACGACTAGTTGAATTTTGGTCATGACACATCCTCAGATAATTCATCAAGGATTAAGACAATCTCCTCCTGCGTTTTCTTCATGGACCTCTACATACAATATCCAGAGTTCATCGCGAGGATGGTGTCAGTCCATCCCAAAAATCTTGGAGTTGCATCCACAAATTGATTCCATTGTGTGACACTTTCTGACTATCTCCTTGAATTGTTCCCAAGCTTCAAAAATTGTTTTTGTCTCCCTCTAGCAGAAATTGTGGATTTCCCTTCTGAACTCTCCTGTTTTTGCAGCTGAGAAGTACTTGTCAAGAAAATTCTTGGTCATATCCTCTCATGTCCTGATAGAACCTGCGAGTAAGCTACAAGCCATTTCTTCGCATCATTTTCAATGAAAAGGGGAATGCCATTAAGTAGACTGCATCCTTTGATAGTCCACTATATTGGAAGGTGTTCATGATATCTTCAAAGTCCATCAAGTGAGTATTAAGATCTTTGTTCACCTTCTCTCTGAAAGTGTAGTTGTTTTGGATAGTTTGAAGCAAGCCTTGATTCAATTCGAAGTTGTTTGCTGCTATGGGTGGGGTCTGGCACTTGATAGTCCTTGATTATAGACTGGCCTAGCATAGTCACCCAATGATCTTCCAGGCCTGGGTGCTGTATTCTCGAACTGGTTTTCAGCCAAGGATCGGTTTAGATTGAATCTTCGACCCCATCATCATTGACGGTCACATTAGCAATTCTCCGTGCAGCTTCTAGTTGTGTTGTATCTCTTGCAGCTAGGTCTACTCCATCATTCTCTTCGTTTGCCTTGGTATCTTGAGTCGAAGTTTGACTAAAGAATTTTTCTGTGATGTCTCTTTATTTTCTCAGTTGTCGGAGGTGTTTCTCCAACTCTGGCTCATAGAGTATCACTTCCTTTGAAGACAATTGAGTCATACACCAGAGAAATCAAACCTGTATCCTGCACACAAGTAAGAAAAGTGAATAACTAAAGTAAAAATTAGTTCGTGAATTAGTACTAAAAACTATTTTAAACACAATTGTTTGTCAATCCCCGGCAGTGGTGCCAAAATTTGACGAGCGTAAAACACAACATAAAATTATTGCTCGCTAGTCAAAGATAGTATAGATTTATTATCGTCTCCACATGGATTAGATTTAAACAGTGTTCGGATAATCTCTAGTTGATTACTATCCAAGAAAATTAACACTTGATTTGATAATTGTTACTACGGTGAACTACTAAACAACTAAGCAAATAACAATTAACAATTGATCACAAAAGACAGCAGATGAGCAACAAAGAAATATCTATGAGAGGGGTAAGGGTATTTGACTAGATAGGTGAAAGATAACCGACTCGGGATCCAATTCTTGAGTTAAGTCACTCTATAATACGGTTGATTCTCACGAATTCAACCGATAATCAGATTGCACTTGAAGTTAATGTTCCTCTTTCGATTAAACATTAATTCAGTAATTAATCCAATTGAAGCACGGTAAATAATTGCAACAATCAAATGATGGTTATGATCTAAAGGGTAACTTCTCACGAATATTTTCCTATTTTCTAGTTTGATTAACAATTCAATAGGCTTTTTCAATTACCTATTTGAATCAAGATTAAAATAGAGCATAAGATGTGAAGAAATTCAATATCAAACTCCTCTTTTGATTAAGCAAACCAACAAATATCTCACAATACAAATTAAAGCTCCATCAATTAATTCTAACAATTATCAAGAATCGAATCCCTAATCACGTTATCGAAACGCCGTATCTGTCAACACCCTAATGAAAATTACTCCATAACAATAGAGTAATACATCTCAAATAAGTTTAAGAACAAAAAAAATATCAAAGCTAGTGATTTCGATACAAACTCCCATATTGCATTGATGGCAGGTTGTAATATTGATGAATTCTTGAGTGTTCTTGTCTTTGTTGTTTTTCAAATCTTTCGTAGGTCAAAGTCCCTCCAAAATTATATTTTTGGTGTATTTATACCGTGTAGAAACAAGCCCGGATGAAACAACCCTTTCCTGGCCGAACTTAAAAATCACTCTGACAATTTTGCACAGCCACGCCGCCCCATGCGGCGCGCTAGTGAGGAAATCTAGAGAGCTCGCATTTTGCTTGTCAGACAATTTTGCACTGCCGCGCCGTGCCTCGAGCAGCCCTATGCGGCGCGGTAGTGGCCTTTTCTCAGAGGAAATTCATGTGTTCACCTATTGATATCCGGACTTGGTCCTCGACCCCCGAACATGATACCAGCTTAATTTTCTGGGCTTCTACTCAAACTTCAAAGCTCCAACTTGTTCGATTTCGCTCCAAATTGCCTAACTAGCTCAGAATCATTTACTACTAGGCATAAAACAACAAAATAAGTATAATTTACTATCAATTAAGCTCAAACACATGCAAAATACAATAACTAGAGTGCAATACTACAACTAAAACATGAGTTTCTAGCCTACCATCAAGCAAATGAACTAAATAACTTCAGCATGCATTAGCAAAAACTCATTAGAAAATTACAATGTGTGAGACAAAAACTTAAGCATGTTCAGTCTAAAGCTTTAGCAAGTGAACTAAAAATCTTCAGCATGTTTAGACTGAAGTTTCGGATAAAACGCATGACAAACTGTAGACTGCAGGACATTACTTTAGCATGTTTTGGTATAAAGTTCTAGCAAATGAACTAAATAACTTCAGCATCCATTAGCATGAAATTTTAGCTTTAATGTGAGACAACTTCATGCTATATTAGCATGAAGTTTTAGCTTCAGCATGTTTAGTGTGAAGGGTAAGGAAATGAACAAAAAAACTTTAGCATTGATAAGTTTGAAGTTAAGCAAAAACTCATTAAAAATTACGTACTGTAGGAAAAAACTTCAGCATGTTTAGTCTGAAGTTTTAGCAAATGAACTAAACAACTTCAGTATGTTCAGTCTGAAGTTTTAGGAAAAAACTCACTGCTAAAGTGCAGACTGTAGGACAAAACTTCAGTATGTTTTGGTATTTTGAAACTTCAAACTTATCATGTTTGTATTTACCAGCTATTTTTATCTTTTAGCACCTACTTCATCTTACATTTAATATGTTTGCCATACAGTAAATGACTTAAAAAGTTACTTTTGCATTTAGAAATAGTAAATGAAGTCTTTCAGTTTGATTCTGTGCAAACTTTGGCTTTTCAGCCTGAAGTTATTTTTTTACTATAGAAAAACTGTGGGCTTATTAGGCCGAAGTTATATTATTATTATTATTATTATTATTATTATTATTATTATTATTATTATTATTATTATTATTATTATTATTATTTTGCATTTGCCACCTACTTATCTTGTTAGATTAAATTTTTTTGAACGTAAAACAATAAACAGACCTGAAAAGTTACCTTTACATTTATAGATATTAAATTGATTAGGTGCACACTTTGGCTATATTAACAATCTCTTCACTTAAAAATTTCATAGTCATCCATAGACTTCTATCATATTTCTTTAAATTTATATTAATCCATAGCCTTTTAGTTTCTTTAAAGAAACAATGTCTGATGCTAGCGGAAGCAAGAAGCTTACAATGGATGAACTTATGCAGAAGTAGGAGAGTTTAAAGTCATTGGAATAGTAACGTACCAATGGCTAATCTCATGCAGAAGTGGGACAAAATAAAGGCTGATTGGGAAAGAATCAGACCATAGTTTTTGCTGATGAATCATTCCAGAATAGGCTGAACCTCTAACGCAGTTATGAAGGTTATTCAACCTCGCTCAACAAGGTTCTGCAACAGTTTGATTCTTTTAAGTTTCCTATTAGGGATGACTATGCCAAGATAGAAAATAGCTTGAAGAGTCTTCCTTTTCTTATGGACAGAGTAATAATTGAACAAAATTAGCTACTGATCAATCAACAAGTTGAAGTGCGATCTCATGAGACTTTGTGGTCTTTTGCCCGACTATCCTATAATTATCTCCAATTCGGATGATTATGAGATATATCGAGAAATTGAGGAGTACTGTTCTGATGATGGTGGTGATGCTTAGTTTTTAAATCCATTTTTATGTTTTTCTTTTGTATTTTTGTAAATTTTTTTATGGGTTTCTTTTGTTTTGTGTTATTTTTTATCTTGTAATATGTTATATAAATGAAAATCATGTTTCGTTTTAGTCTATAAATTTTTTTGAATTTAGAAGACTGCATTCTCATTTTAATGTAATAATATAATACCTGTCAACCTAAAATTCATGCCTTACAAGCTGAAGTTAGCATATATAAGTTAGAAACTTTAACCTTTTTGGTCTGAAGTTATCATCTATAGCTTTTGACAGTCACACTTCATAGGCTGAAGTTTTTTTACAAACATTACCTGTTAATAGGCATATATAAGGTTGTAACTATATCTTTTAAGAGTTAGACTTATCCATGCTGAAGTTTTTTTGCTCATATCCTAAAACTTCATACTAAACATGCTGAAGTTTCGTCCAGCAGTTTGTAAATTTTGTAATGAGTTTTTCCGAAACTTCTGAGAAAACATGCTGAAGTTTTTTAGTTCATTTGCTAAAATTTCAGACTAAAAACGCTGAAGTTCTGTCCTACAGTATGTATTTTTCTAATGAGTTTTTGCGAAACTTCAAAGTAATCCTTTTAGGCTTGAAGTATTACTTTATATAT
Organism: Nicotiana obtusifolia; assembly: GCA_002018475.1. NCBI lineage: Eukaryota > Viridiplantae > Streptophyta > Magnoliopsida > Solanales > Solanaceae > Nicotiana > Nicotiana obtusifolia. The sequence continues at coordinate 147,368 of MCJB01048219.1, read as the reverse complement.
ATATATATGAATACTTCATGCGTGAAAGGTCTGTAGTTTTTTATTATATATATATATACACACATATGTATGTATATATATATGAATGTGTGTGTGTGTGTGTGTGTGGGTGGGTGGGNGGGTGGGTGGGTGTGTGTTAAAGATATGTATTTCACTTACAGTTTTTTCTCGTTGAAGTGATTGCCTACTTTTCTAGAATGCAACCAAACCTTTAAGCGCCAACAAAAAATGAGTGGTTTGTACTTCGAGCAATATATAAATGAGTATTTTTCAATCCAAGAGCTTATTTTTTTTATTTCTATGAAAACAATCATATTTCACATATATCAATCAATAATGAAAGTCTAAATTCAAAATATCTATCTTCCTTTAGAATGATTTTTCTTTTTCCAAGGATTATTGAACATTAGAGTATTTTTTTCAGCGCGTTTTTTGGAATATGAATGAGGTGGTGGAGAAGACAAGCAAGTTATTCTGTTTTGCCCAATACAATGCCTACATTTGGTAGACTTCAGTCGTACTGATTCAATCGTAGAGATATACCTCTTCTTTTGTCTTCTTCCCTGTAGAATCTTTACATCAGGAGGTTTTGTGATTTGATATTCTACATATTGTGGTATATCCCATTAATTTTGATCTCCCACAATATTGATATGTTTTTTTACCATATTTCCCTTGAATACCATTTTGAGCAATAATCAAATTTCTGCATATATCTCTTATTGATAGCAGCAATTATGTGTCGACAGAGCAATTCATCAAGTTGGAATTCCAAGCAGTCATAAGTTCTCTTCTTTAAGTCCACAATGAATTCCATCCTTCATTATTTATTCTAAATAATATTGAACCAAGTTGAACACCTAAGAAGGAATAAAAAAGGTAAAAAAAAACTATATTAGTGTATTATTGCTTCAAAAAAAAGTATGAAATTTTTATCTGTAAGCAGTAAATCACTCCAGACATAAAAAGCTGAAGTGATTATGCATTAATTAATTACTTCAGACAAAACATGCTGAAATTAAAAAATATACTTACAAACATTTTGCAAGCCAAGTCTATCTTCTTATTCATCTCTTCTTCTGCCCATATTGATTCTTTATAAAAAGTTTCATGTGTTGTTTTTCTCCATTCATATACCATTGTCCCAAATTTTTTTCGATGAAATTTAACATTCTTAAAACAAGCATCTCTCTTGCTTTTAGTAACACAAAAATTATTGATTCTACCATGTTTGTTGTCAGCATATCTTAACGTCACCGTGGGAACTACGATCGAGCTCATCTCTCTGGTGGCTCTTTCATTATGTAATTGTATGTTTTCTTGTCAACATTTTTGATCTGGGACATTAACTGATTAAAATTTTCACGTTTGTATGACCTTGCAGCACTTTGGAAAAGATTTATTACCGTGCTTTTTGCTTGTCTTTGCTTCAAATTCTTCTCAAAGTGATAGAGGCAGATACCATGGTAATCTTCAGGATAAATTTGTATAATCCCATTCGCAATCGATTCCTATCTATTTGATAAGAAAACCAATTCACAGCGGATTTCAATTGCATTTCTCATTTCCCCGAAGAACCAAATGTATGCATCATTGTTTTCTGAATCTGCTACACCAAAAGTGCCACGACCCTAACCCCGAACCCGGTCATGATGGCGCCTCTCGTGAAGACAAGGCCAGCCAATTTAACCAAAATCTCATTTTAAGTAGTCAATTAACATGAAAATAATATAAGCATGATTTAATAGCAATAATTCGCGGAAACATAGCTAACCATAATAGAAACCATCCCGACACAGCCCAAATCGGGTGTCACAAGTCATGAGCAACTATGGATCCTGATACAAGTCTACTAAATACAATATCTGGCATAACTGTTTGAAGAACATAGAAATAATAAGATAAGGGAGATACGGGGCTGCGGACGCCAACAGCTACCTCGTAGTCTCTGAATCACCGCCTGGACGGGAGGAGTCAGCACTCCGGAGCGGAACCAACAACGCCTGAATCTGCACACATGGAGCAAGGAGTAATGTGAGTACTCCGACCTAGTGAGTAATAAATATAAATAATGACTGAAAGTAAGAAAGCACGTAAAGCACAAGGCATTCTATAATGAAGCAGTAAAACATCATTTGAAAACAGTAAATCAGTGAGAAATCAAGTAAAATCTCCTTTCAACAGGTAAAACATGTAATTTTTCAGATAAATAATGTGAAGTAAAAAAAAAGATAGAAGATCGCCCCTCCGGCTCAGTATCAACAAATCCACCCCTCGGGCAATATCGCAGAACAGTACCAGCCCTTCGGGCTCAAATATCAGAACAATACCAGTCCCTTGGGCTATCACATGGAATAGTATCAGCCCCTCGGGCTATCACATAGTACAATATCAGCCCCTCGGGCTATATCTCACATCACAATGGGTACCCGCGCTCACTAGGGGTGTACAGACTCCGGGAGGGGCCCCTTATGGCCCAAGCGCAATATCAAGCCACCTCGTGGCATCAAAATCTAGGTCCTCGGCCTCATATCGGTCGAGCCACCTTGTGGCGTATATAAAGTATCTCAGGTCCTCGACCTCATATCAGTCACAAGCCGCCTCGTGGGATATAAAGTATCTTAGGCCCTCGGCCTCATCTCACTCAGTATATCCTCACATCTGGCCCTCGGCCGCACTCAGTCAGAAAATCATCACAAGCCCCTCGGGCATAGTAAAACAGTAGTTCTCAGCCCAAAACATCATTAAAATATTATTTAAGTCTAAAAATTGAGTAAAAGTGGCTGAGTTGTAAAACAGTGAAAAACAACATGATTGAGTTCAAATAATAAGTCAAATAATGAGGAAACAGTGATAAAAATCCCCAAAGGGTTCAAATAATTGGCACGAAGCCCAAATATGGCAATCAGTCCTGATCATAATGATAACAAATAAGTTTCAGTCAAATGCGCGGTAAAAATCATCAATCGGGATGGATCAAGTCACAATCCCCAGTAGTAAACGACCCCACGCTCATCATCGAGCGCGTGTCTCACCTCAATATAGCACTACGATGTACAATCCGGGGTTTCAAACCCTCAGAACATCATTTACAATCACTACTCACCTCGAACCGGCTAAATCCCTAGCCCGCGACACCTTTGCCCCTCGAATTGGCCTCCACGCGCGTCGAATCTATCCAAAATCAGAACAAATACGTCACAATATGCTGAAGGGATAAAGCCCAAGCGAAAACAATCAAAAAATACCAAAATTTTTTAAATTAGCAAAACCCGAGCCCCGGGCCCACTTCTCGAAGCTCAGAAATTTTCACATCAACGGGTTCCTTATCTCCCAACGAGTTCATACATATCAAAAGTTCTCAAATCCGACCCCAAATGGTCCTCCAAATACCCAATTAAAATTTCAAAATCCCAAGCTCTATTTCTTCTATTTTTAGCAAGACTTCAATGATTTTCTAGGTGGATTTCACAATATAAACGAGTTTTAGGTCCGAAATTCTTACCTCCAATTGATTCTCCTTGAATCCCTCGTTAATTTACTTCAAGAACCTCTAGAAATGAGCAACTATGGGTGAAAATATACCCAAAATCCCGGACAAGAAGACTTAAAAACATTCTGCCCAGGCTTCATCGAGTTGTACCTTGCGCTGTGCAGGTTGTACATACTCTTACCATTTTTCCTTGCTGTACACCTTCTGTTAAAACGCTCATAACCCCTTGTGGATATATCCAAATGATCAACAGTTTGAATATTTAGAAACTAGACTCGAAGATCTTTCATTTGATAGGTCGTACACTATATATCTTTATATATTCCGAGATATGAGCTTCTAAAGTGCATCAGAAAATTCTGTCAAAATTGCTCCACCAGCCAATTTCGATCAATCATAACTTTCTCATAGAATATCCAAATCATGAATGGTTTACCTTTGAGGAAACTAGAATACAAGGGATACAACTTTCATGTTTTATAATTTTTCTGATTCCTTATAGATTACAAGATATGAGCTTCCAAACTGGACTACTTGCACCAGAAATTTTCTGGTGCACAGCTAAAGCTAAACAAAATTTGTGCAATTTTTCCAAAGATGAAATAGTCCGTTTAACCACCCAAAACTCACCCGAGGCCACTGGGACCTCAACCAAATATGCCAACATATCCCATGACATCATTCAAACTTGTTCCAACCTTCGGAACGCTCAAAACAACATCACAACACCAAATTCGCGTCGGAATCAAGCCTAAGAATTTCAAAATCTTCTAAATTACTCTTTTGATCAAAAACCCAACCAAACCACGTCCGAATGACATGAAATTTTGCACACACATCCCAAATGACATAACAAAGCTACAGCAACTCTCGGAATTCCATTTCGACCCTCGGATTAAAATCTCACCTAACAACCGGTAATCGCCAAAATATTAACTCCACCAATTCAAGCCTAATTCTACATCGGACCTCCAAAACCAATTCCGATCACACTCCATAAATCACCTCCCGAAGCTAACCAAACCATCGGAACTCACATCCGAGCCCTCTAACTCATAAGTCAACATCCGGTTGACTTTTCCAACTTAAACCTTCTTAAAAGAGACTAAGTGTCTCATTTCTTACCAAATCCACTCCGAACGTAAACTACTCAACTCGATCACATAAAATACGGATAACGAAGTATAATGAAGCAGAAATGGGAGAAATAGAGCGGTAACTCATAAGACGACTGGTCGGATCGTCACAAAAAGATAGAGGAAATATTTGATTATTTGCATCCTTTGATATAAAAACAAATAGAACACCACTATCATTTGACTTTAAAAACGTAGCATCTAATGCAATCACAGGTCTACAATAACGCCAACCGACTATTGATGCCGCAGGAGCAAAGAACATGTAAGCAAACCCTGACAGGTGAAACACAAAAAAACAAATCATAAGGTGTGAAGTTAATAGGAACAGTTGAAACTTTAGACTGATAGTTATTACTTTTTTTTCTTACCAGTTCTGCTCATCACTTTTTATGCTAGTGTACGTCCCTGGGTTTCTATGCACCATCATGTGTAGGTATGAAGGAAGAATCTAGTAGTTCTCTTATAATGTTCCTCTTATACAAGCAATAGCGTTTTGAATAGCACGTCATGCCTTGTGATATCTAATGTCAATTCAAAATATTTTTTCATTTCACTTTCTATAAAGGCTAGTGTAACCTCAATCTTTTTATCTCAAACATGTTCTAAAATTTGCTCACTTATAAAATTTGATGTAGCATGCTTCTGATATAATGTTCTTGTATCATCCGAGCATTCATGGTTGCTATGAAATTTTATCACCCGAAAAGTGTGGAATAATTTATTTTGGTAGCACGTTGTAACGACCCGGCTTGTAGCCATGTTTCCCCATTTACTGCTCATTTTTACCTTTATAGCTATTATGTGACTTGTCGGAGTCGGTTCGGGTCCGGAGTGATATCAGAATGAAATGAGACACTTAGTCTCAAGGTTGAAAGCTTAAGTTGAAATAATTGACCAGATGTTGATCTATGAGTAGATGACTCCGGAATGGAGTTCTGATGGTTCCGTTAGCTCCGTTGGGTAATTTTGGATATAGGAGCGTGTCCGGATTGTGATTTGGAGGTCCGTAGTGGAATTAGGCATGAAATGGCGAAAGTTAACTTTTTTGTGGAAGTTTGACCGGGAGTGGACTTTTTATTATCGGGGTCGAATTCCAAATCCAAAAGTTGAAGTAGGTCCGCAATATTAAATGACTTGTGTGAAAAATTTGTGGTCAATCGGACGTGTTTTGATAAGTTTTGGCGTCGTTTGTAGAAGTTGAATTTCCTTAGTTTCATTAGGCTTGAAATGGGGTGTGATTCGTGTTTTTGAAGTTGTTTGATGTGATTTGGGGGCTCAACTAAGTTCGTATGAGATTTTTGGACTTGTTAGTATATTTGGTTGAGGTCCCGGGGGCCTCGAGTTGATTCCGGATGGTTAACGGATCAAAAGCTGAGGTTGAGTGATTGCTGAAGTTGGACCTCTGCTGGTGTAACTGCACCTGCGGAGTTTTAATCGTAGGTTCGAGCTTGCAGGTACGGGCTGGATTGCACAGGCACGAGTTTGGAGGGGAATGTGCATGCAGTCGCGATACGAGGAGTTTTCCTGCACCTGCGTGGCCGTAGCTGCGGTAAGAGGTGCGCAGAAGCGGAAGGCACGCAGGTGCGATAGGGAGTTCTGCATCTGCGCAGATGCGAAAGGGGAACCACAGAAGCGGAACTGGGCAGATGGGCTTGGTCCGCAGAGGTAGCTTGGGTTCTCGCAGAAGCAGAGTGAGGGATCGCAGGAGCTGAATGAGCCACAGATGTGTGTGTGATGTCGCTTCTGCGATGCCGCAGAAACGGTTAAGTTCCCGCAGAAGCGGAAGTGCTGGGCAGATTATTAAAACAATGGTTCAGGATTTTGGCTTCATTTCAAACATTTCAAGCACGGTTTTGGGTGATTCTTTAGAGGGTTTTCAAGGGGATTCTTGAGGTAAGTCTCTTGTACTCATTGTTTATCAATAATCTTCCAACCCCATTCATTTTCCCAGCTAGTTGGTGTGTATTTAAGTTGTAAATTGGGAGTTTGAGGCTAGGGATTTAGAGAGTTTGGTTTGGGGATCTGGGTGACGATTTGGTGCCGGAGTTTGATAAATTTGGTATGGTTAGACTCGTGGTAGACTTTCGGGTTTTGTGACTTTTATCGAATTTTGAGACGTGGCCCTGGGATCCGGCTTTTGAGTAATTTTTGACTTTTGATTAATAGCTTAGCATTTCCTTATGGAGTTGATTCCTTTAGCCCGTATTGATTATATCGAATTATTTATGGCTAGATTCGAGGAATTCGAAGGCCGCTTCGCGAGGAAAGAGTGTGTTGGAGTAGAAATTTGCTCGGATTGAGGTAAGTAACAATTCTAAATTTGGTTCTGAGGGTATGAAACCCCAGATTATGTGTTATGTGATTGGTTTTGAGGTGACGCGCATGCTAGGTAACGGGCGTGTGGGCGTGCACCATAGGAATTATGACTTGGTCAATTCCGAGGAACCATGTAGTTGAATAATCTGTTGCTTAGCGTACATTTTCCACGTATTAGAGAAATTGAACTGCAAATCATGTTAGAAATCATGTTTAGACCATGTTGACACTGTAAGGGCCCACAGAGGTCGTGTACATGTTGAGTTATATACTAAATTGTTATTTTGTACTCAGTCATCGTTACTTGCATATAACATCTCAATCTCTATTATTCATTATTGATGCATCATATCATTGTTGTTTGGGCTGCTTATCATGATTTCTGAGAGCCCAAGAGACTTGAGAGGTTGATGACCTGAGTGAGGTCGAGGGCCTGATTGTGAGGATATTTATGGGATTGGACTGCACACTGCAACATGTTATATAGCGCTTGAGCTGAAGGAGCCCCTCCAGAGTCTGTACACACCCCTAGTGAGCGCGGTACTTACTGAGTGCGAGTGCCGAGCTGAGTGCTGAGTGATTGAGAGGAAGGAGTGACTCTGAGGAAAAAGTGATTGTAAAGTTGGAATGTATGGGAGGACTGAGTGACTGTTCCTATGAGATGATACATTTGATTTTCATATTTGTTGCACTTTAGTTGTCATATATCACTGCCTTGAAATTTTTGAGAGATATTATCTTTTATTTCAGTTGAACTTGACATGAATTAAATGTTTTGGCCTTAACTGTCGAACTTGAAAGCATGCGTACTTTCCTATGTTGAAATCACTGTAATTGAACTTTGACTGTGAAGCTTGTAATTACTTTCAGTTCTTTATTTAGTCTTGTTGTTTACTAAGTTAATTGTACTCAAGCTACACCCTGCACTTCGTGTGCAGATCCAGGTGCTTCTGGACACGGGGGGCGTTGATTTCAACGCACAATTGATCTTCTAGAGATTTCAAAGTAGCTTCCGGGGTTTCGCAGACCTTGTCTCTCCTTCCTTATCTTTCTGCTTATTGTATTTAGTTTCGAACTATTATAGAACGTGTTTTCCGGACTTGTGATGTATAGATGCTCATGTACTCTGTGACACCCCGATAGTTAGGGGCTTCAACGTTGTGTTTTAGGTTTCTATCCCTATTTATGAGGACTTTTATTATTTAAACTGCTTTAATTCATTTTCTGTTAAACGTGTTTGAGATATTTTGTAATGTCGGCTTGTCAAGTACCATGTTAGGCACCATCACGACAGGTTAGGATTTTGGGTCGTGATACACGTACATTCCAACAACATTTCTCTACGATGTACTTCAGCTCGTATCTCTTTGAACATGATCTAACAGCGGTGAATTCAACTTTTTGGTTTATATCCAAGCTGCAAAAAAATTTAGTCATGCTCTTCTTGTTCTCAAAAATTGATCCTACTTTTATTTCCTCAGGCAATGCATCGTGCCTAAGTATTTTGCATGGTGGAGATTCTTTCAGCTTTCTCCTCGCTCTTTTTCTTGATTTCTTAGAAGCAGTAGAAGTTTCAGCAATTTCTTCAATTTTATCTGATGTTATCGGTATAATTTATGTATTTTCTTGATCTTAGTTATTGCTTATAATTGCAGGAGATAACACAAAACTTCGTTGGATTGTCTATTTGCATTATTAGTTGTCATTCTTCTTGTTGGGCCTCACCAAACTGGTATAAATTTATTGTAGTGGTAGGCTTGCAACGTTCCATATTCTAAATCAACTGTAATGTTAGAAAGTTGTCGCTCGTTGTCTACTTTCATTGTTGGCTGTTCTACTTCATGTTGATAATCAGCAAGTTGTTCTGAATCTATTGTATGTGCAAGAGATGGTTTGAATGTTGCAGATTCTAAAGCAACTATACTGTTAGAAATTAGTTGTATTTTATCGACGACAAAATGGCAATTCTTGAAGGCTGAATCAGTTAGTAGCAAATGTAGACATGCTCTGAGTTCTTCATCTGAAGATACAAGCATCCCCTTGCTTGTATTTAGTTTGATATCAACCCATATTTTTAGTGCATATTTGGTTGAATCAAAACTTGTGACTTTACTAATTTTCTTCAGAAAAGTATTAAATGATACTTGTTTATTAACCAAAACAAGTTTTGTATCATGATCCAAGTAGTTGTAATCAAAATTCCATCTCCCATTGAAAGTAATAACAAGGCAAATCGAACCCATCCTGCAGTATGAAAACTTCAACATGTTTAGTGTAAGGTGCTAGGAAATGAACAAAAAAGCTTTAGAATGTATAAGTATGAAGTTTAGCAAAATCTCATTAGAAAATTACATACTGCAAGACAAAACTTAAGCATGTTTAGTCTGAAGTTTAGAAAATGAATTAAAAACCTTTAGCTTGTTTAGACTGAAGTTTCAGATAAAACTCATGACAAAATTATGGACTGCATGACAACACTTCAGCTTGTTTTGGTATTAAATTTTAGCAAATGAACTAAATAACTTCAGCATGCATTAGCAAAAACTCATTAGACAATAACATACTGCAAGACAAACACTTAAGCATGTTTATTTTGAAGTTTTAACAAATGAACTTAAAAGCATCAGCTTGTTTAGACTGAAGTTTCGGATAAAACTCATGACAAAACTGTAGACTGCAGGACAAACCTTCATCATGTTTCGGTATGAAGTTTTAGCAAATGAACTAAATAACTTCAGCATGGATTAGCAAAAATTCATTAGAAAGTTACATACTGCAGGACAAAAACTAAAGCATGTTCAGTCTGAAGTTTTAGCAAATGAATTAAAAAACTTCAGCATGTTTAGACTGAAGTTTTGGAAAAAAAAACTCACGATAAATAGTAGACTGCATGTCAAAACTCCAGCATGTTTTAGTATGAAGTTTTAGCAGATGAACTAAATAACTTCAGCATGCATTAGCATGAAGTTTTAGCTTCAACGTGAAACAACTTCGTACTACATTAGCATGAATTTTAGCTTGAACGTGAAATGACTTTATGCTACATTAGTATGAAGTTTTAGCTTGTATTTGATTAAAACTTCAGATTTCAACGTGAAACAACTTTATTCTATATCCTTCATCCATTAAATTTGATAGTTTTGAAAAGTTTTTGAAGATCTATAAGTGAAAAATTCATGCTATATCCATCGAACAACTTCATGCAAGTGTGATTTGTAAATGAGCATAAGTGAAAATATCTATAGGCGTTAATTGAATTCAGATTTTATTTTTTAAGTTCAAAATTTAAAAAGCATGATGAATTACGAAAATAATTGCAAAAACATATATCATGAAGCTCAATCAGCTTCACAAACTAATGCGAATTCTGAAGATGAATTGCATTACTTACAATATATTTTGTAATTTTGAATTCTAAAGATGAATCTGGTTCAAATTTTTGGTTTTTTGATAAAGCTGCTGAGAGGAGAGGAGATCTTCGACCAGGGTTGAAGGAGATCTTTTGAGGAGGGATGGAGTGATGGAGGAGATCTTTTTTCAACGAATGAGGTTGCAGATTATGCAATTAATGCGTGATGCAGGTTTTATATCTTTTGTCACGATACAATATTCACATTATTCGGATTTTTTGTCAGCTGGCTACCAAATTAATAATTTTTAAAAATAGGATACATGTTAAAAAGTCGCACAAATATAGGGTACGGCTGCAAATCCCCTTCAAATAGGGGAATATTAATTCCTCAGTTCATTAGGAGAGGGATTGTTACACAAATAACAGACCAAATTTAATGTTTACTTTTTTTAGCCGGTAACATATATCATACATTGACTATACATGGTTATAGGTGGACTGCTTTTCAGACTAAATCTTCGAATAATATATAGTGGAGAAGAATAAGGAAACTATGGCGGCTCTATGGAGAATGGTAGGGAGTGACTAATCCTTATTTTGGATACTTCTTAGTGGAATTATGGAAGAAAAGAACTGTATAATCAGGTAATTTTATAAATATTAGTACAAAGGTACACATGATGTTGAACTTTACAAAGAGTAGTTGTATATGTACCCATATAGTTAATGATGTTCCATTGATTATAATAATTTTCTAACCTTACTTTTCAAAGTCTCCACTAAAACGTACGAATAGCCATTTTCCTTGATTGATTGGTATTAATTTGATGATAGTGTTGGAAGAGAAATTGTCGTATTTGTTTACCCTCAAAATCGGATGACAATTGAATTTGTAAGTGGGTTTAAGGATATGTGGATTCACTTGACACAAAGTGATAAATTAAGTTGCCATTGAAATAAACAATGATAAAGCAAATTCAAACCACACGAATTGGACAATTTCAGTCTTGGGAGGTCAGTCACCCTCGAGCCAAATACACTTCGATCGGTATCAAGATATAGAAGAACAAGAGCTTAAAGCGAAAACTAGTAATGTATTGATTTGGAATGCGTGTTACAATGTGCTAAATGAATTATCAGACCCCCTTTATATAGTGAAGAAGTCCTACTTTAGGTACAATTCTATAAAAGGTAAAAATCTCTTGATTTGTTGATTGTCGGTTCCTTATTGATACGTGTCGAGATTCCTGCCATAATATCCAACCGGTCATCGATGTTTCGGTTTTCTGTTGGCTATGCTAACAATGTTCCTTCGAGATCTTTCAAGGCTAGGATCGATTTCAGGATCACGGTCTCGATATTCTCAAAGGCAGACGTTCTGCCCCCGGGCTCTAGCCCGGTAGGACTTGGGGTTGATCTTTAGTCCTTCATTGCCACGTTTTGAGCCTGACCTGCCATGTCGTGGGTGAGCTCGATTTTGATTGTATACAGATAGTCCCCTTGTTTTTCAGAAAGTAGATGACGAGAAATGACATGAGCTTCTGATTCTTACTTCGATACCCCGTGACAGAAATGACAAAACAAACAAAACGTCTCGTCAGTCAAGTCCTAAGGGCATTAAATGTATATCAGCCGTCAGTCGACCATTCCTGGATGTGAACCGCCGCTGAAATACTACAAATACCTATTCCCTTGTTCATTCTAACATTACATCCAAACCTTCTACCCTCGTACCTTCAAAATTTCAATACTTTCTAGCAGTTTTACTTTGATTCTTGAGATCCTTTGCAAGAACTCTTTTTTATTGTCATCTCAAGCCAACAAGTGAACTTCTTCATCTTCCTCTCTTCCTCTATTTTTAAAGAAATGGCAAATACTTCAAAAACCATTCCCCAAAAAGAAAACCTGTCTACTTCGCAGCCAGTTACTGAGGCTGAAGAAACTGTTTCGCGGACTGTCATCGACGAACCAGTATCGGAACCGCCTTTGAAAATCTTCTTCCTGGAGGATGCTCAGTAACCGCCGATTTCGAGATTGAAAAACCTTCCCCCGTACTAGGATGGTGTGAGGAGGTCTCGAGATACATATGCTCGATCATTGAATAAGTCCTCCCTTCGGTCAAAAAGGATTGTAATTGGGTCGGCAAGTACGTCGTGGTTCCCGACCCCGATGAAGCCATCACCACCGATGTCAAGGGATACTTAAGTGTTTACACTTATCCCTTTTCACATGGCCCGGTGGATCCATTCATCATCGAATTCTGCAAAAGATACGAGGTATGCCTCGGTCAAATTCACCCTTCACTCTTGAGGATCGTGATCCTTCTCCGATTCTTCATGAGCAAGATCAATGGATGCTCATTCACCGTCAACCACCTTATGCGCTTATACAGTCCCCGAATCTTTCAGGGGAGAGGGGGGAGTGATCAATGAAGCCCCGTTCTCGAGTATTGATGAAGATCAAGATTGAGGCTGGCAAAGCCGTTTCGTCCGAGTGAGGACTTCGGCCTTGATCCCGGCTGAGCGTATGCCATTCTCCGAAAAATGGAACACATCATGGAAGTATAATTTCACTTTCATATTTTGATTTTACGCCTTTTTCCTTCCTTTTTATCGGTGCCTTATGGTGGTGCAGCTGTTGCTCGGGTCCCAAATGCATTCCCTCGACTCAAGGAGTGGGTCGAGGGAATTGTACCACAAATGCCCTATTCCGAGCGCTCATGGCGCGAGCTTTTGAAGGGTCGTTGGGAGGCCCGTTCTTATGGTGAGATTCCTTTCCTAAGTAAGTAATATTTGGGTTCCTCTTGTGTCATTAAGTTTCACTTGTTTTATTTCTTCTCACAAGTTTATCAAGGATGTCAAGTTGAGGCCTCCATCCAGAGGCAAGAACTTCCCCCCCAGTCCCCTGCTCCAAGACAGGGTGAAAAAAAGCAAAAGAAGAGGGCTCCGAGTTCTCCAAGCTTTGAGAAAAAGAAACCAAGGCGAAGATTGGTGTGCAAAGACAAAGAGAGCACCAGCGCCCGAGCACCATCTTCGGATTCACTCTATCGGTAAATGGATGAATCCGAAGAAAAAGATGAAGCCTTCGATCTGATGGCCTGCGTATCATCGCAACTCGAAGGGAAAGAGGCCTCCGAACCAGAGAGAGGCGAGGCCTAACTGTCTCAAGCTAGGGAGGCCGTGGTTAGGGCTTCCCAGGATGCAGGCGATGCCCCGAAGGAAGTACTCGGTATGATAGACATCACCAAGTCGCCTTCGTTTATTGAGTCCACGTATAACGAGGCTTAGACGGTGAAAGAACGTCCCAACGAGGGGGCCCCACGGAGCGAACGACCCCTTCCGCGACTTTTTCAAAGGCGTGGATTCTACCGCCACGGAGGACGTCACCGGATTGGGTAACTTAGAGGTGCTGAAGAACAGTCCATATTCGGGAGCAAGCAGGCCTTCCTCAAGCCCAAAGCTAATCAACCGGTTCCCGACTCCAATTGTGGATTCTGACCGGAAGCGATCAATCGTCATTTCCATTCCGGAGGATGCTCGGGTCCTCTCTGCCCTCGTAGGGATGGCCAGTTACCTTTGATGTCTAGTGACCAAGAGAGACCAAGCCAAGATGAACAAGGTGGACGCGCCCTGCCTATTTTATGAAGCACAACACGCGCTAAACCAGGTAACTTCAAATACCTCTTGATGACTTTTAATTTGTACTTAGACTAATTTATAGATAATCCTAACACTCTTCTTTGTGTCTGCAGGCCTCGATGCTTCATCATGAGACTTTTCTCCAATATCGAGACAACTTGAACTAGCTTGAGGCCAAGGTCTGAGGGCTCACTGAGAAGAGAGATACTTACAAACGTCTCAGCGAGCAGCGTAAAGGGGAGGCTAAGAGTCTGCGAGCTGAGCTGGAGGTGGTTCAAAAGGAGCACGCCGACCTGGTCGAGCAGCTAATGGCCGGAGTCCACAGGTCCAATAGAAAATTGATCGAATCGACCAACATCGAGCTAAGATGGATGTGTAAAGGCCGAGACCGACAAATGGAGAGGTAGGATGGATCGCTTGTCCTTGGAAAAGGGGAATGCTCAGGCACAGCTGACTTCGGTTGAGGCCCAGCTTTGAGCGACAAAGGAAAAGGTCGAGGTGCAGTCCAAAAGGTTGAGAAGCTCCAGTCTCAGCTAAGTTCGGCCGTCTCTGATCGAGAAACTCTTGCCAAGGAGCTTGAAATGGCCAAGTCAGCGGTTGCGGTGGTTAAGCCGATGTCGACGAGATGGTGGCCCAATATAAGGCCGATGCCAAGGCAGCCCAGGATAGAACGAAGGATGTCGTCGAGCACGCGAAGCAGCAATCCCGATGGGAGGCCCTTGAGGAAATTCATGCTCGGGGTTTCGACTTGTGGTTCAAAATTGAGAGTGTTAAGGGTCTCGAAGCCGAGACCAAGAAGTTGGATTATCCCGAGGATGAAGAAGACTCCAAGGGTTCAAGCAGATCTGAGGGTGGAGGAGACTCCGAAGACCCTGGCGACGAGGCGGGCTCCGGCGAAGACCTGGCCGTTTAAGTGCCTTGTACATTTTTCTTTATTTTTTGTAATTTTGTACTTTGTAATGATTATATATATAATATAAGGCTTCTTTTTTCCCTTCGATAATTTCTTCATCTCTTTTCCTTTGCTTTATTCTTTATGTTTGCAAAGATCGAAATGCCTTAGTATGAAATAGTTAGGTCATGTTCGGAGGCTCGAACAGGCCTTGCCTTCAACATTATTTTGTTTAAAGGCATCGTGGGGGTTCAGTATGACCGGAAACCTTTCCCCAAAGTACATATAATTTTTTGACATATAGTTTTCCAAGGGTAGCCTTTAGAACCGGTTAAGAAATTTTGAAGGCCTTATTTTTTGTTATAGGTCTCGGACGTCTCCGAGCCGTTTTAATATGGTCGTAACCTTTATAATTCAGATGTTACCCAGTGGCCTTGTTACCCCAAGTTAACTGGGGTTGCCTAAGATAACAGCCCTCGAGTGGGGATGGTTGTATCCTTTTAGGTTCGGGCACTGCCTAATAGGTCTTGTGCCCCCGGGCTTCAATAGCCCGGGCCGTCTAAGTTTGTCTTTGGATGACGGTCCCTGAGTGAGATCGATCCTTTGAACCAGGATAAAGACGTCCCTTAGGCTCGAGATCTTTAGGGGAACGAATGTAGGAAATTCCATAAGAGAAAAAGATTTTTAAGGGTCAAGATATTTATCTGCAAAGTAGAAACTTTCTTTTATTTATGTGCGTAATATATATGATTACACATGCATACAAGCTTTATGTCAGGGCTAAAGCAGCCTATGTTGGCACGGTTCATTCGACTTTTTGGCCCTTAGAGTAAATCCTATCGATCGAGCCAAGACTATTCGGTCACAAAGTTTCTTTCCTTGCTAAAGTCATTGTCCGAGGGTGATGCCCCCTTGTGTTCGAGGCCGATCGTAGAGAGGCCTCAAATTCTGTTTTCATAATCTTCGATACCGGTTCGTAACCGACCTTCAATTCTAAGTTAGCACGATTCACTTTTGCCTCGTTAATAACCTTGCCGGAAAACCCATTTGGGACAAAACCGGTTCAAGGGAAAAAGCATGCAACGCGTGCTTTCAGGCCTAAAAATTGTATCGTTCTTTGATGGTTGCTTGTAAGTGTTAGTTGGAAAATCAAATAAGTTAAAAGAATGAATGGGGTCGTACCTTAGCAGTAGTATCGCTTCAAGTGACTTACGTTCCAGTCGTTCGATAGTCGTTCGATAGTCGTTCACCGTTCATTGCTCCGAGTTTGTACGATCCTTTTCTGGTGATTTCGATAATTTGATATGACCCTTGCCAGTTCAGTACCATCTTTCCTTTGTTCGGGTTCTGGGTGCTTAGTGTGACCTTCTTTAACACTAAGTCCCAGACATTGAAGTGTCGAAGGTTGGCCCTTCGATTATAATACCTCTCGATTCACTGCTTATGGGCGGCAAATCGTACAAGGGCGGCTTCACTCCTTTCATCTAATAGATCCAGGCTTGTATTCATGGCCTCGTCATTTGATTCCTTGGTTGCATATCGGAACCTGAGACTTGGTTCTACGACTTTGACCGGTATTAGATCTTTGGCGTCGTAAACTAGCGAGAACAGGCTGGCCCCCGTACTGGACTTCGAGTTCGTATGGTATGCCCATAGGACTTCGGGCAGGATTTCCTTCCATTTTCCTTTGGTCGATTAACCTCTTTTTGAGGTTTTGCAGTATGGTTTTGTTAGTCGATTCTGCTTGTCCATTCCTACTAGGGCGGTAGGGTGTTGATAGGATCCTTTTGATCTTAGGGTCTTCGAGAAACTTGCTTACTTTGTTGCCGATAAACTGCTTCCCGTTTTCACACACGATCTCGGTCGACATTCCGAACCGACATATAATGTGGTCCCAAATGAAATCAAAGGCTTCTTTTTCACTGACCTTCTCATATGCTTGAGCAGTTCCACCCACTTAGAAAAATAATCAGTCATAAACAATATAAATTAAGCCTTACCCAGTGCCCATGGAAGGGGGCCAACGATGTCAATTCCTCACTTCATGAACGGCCATGGTGACAAAATCGAATGTAGCAGCTCCCTGGGTTGGTGAATCATCGGAGCATGTCTTTGACATTCATCACATTTTCATATGAACTCCTTTGCGTCCTTTTACATATCGATCCAGTAGTAGCCGGCTCTAATTACTTTTTGAACCAATGATTGGGCGCCTGAAGGATTTCCACAGGTGCCTTCGTAGAGTTCCCTCAGAACGTACTCGGTATCTCCTGGTCCTAGACATATCACGAGCGGGCCATCGAATGTTCTTCTGAATAGGGTTCCATGTTCGGACAAACTAAACCAGGCTGCTTTCATACGTAGGGCTCTCGATTCTTTTGAATCCGAAGGCAGTTTTCTGGTCTTTAGATATTCTGTATATTTGTTTCTCCAGTCCCAAGTCAAGCTCACTGAGTTTATTTCAGCGTAGCCTTCTTCCACTACTGATCTCATAAGTTGTACGACCTCCCCCGAGTTGAACTCATCGTCCTCGACCGTCGACCCCAGGTTAGCAAGGGAATCGGCCTCACTATTTTGATCCCGAGGTACGTGTTGTAGAGTCCACTCCTTCAATCGATGTAATGTTACCTGCAACTTATCCAGGTACCTTTGCATTTGTTCCTCTCAGACCTCGAACGTCCCATTAACTTGGTTCACCACAAGGAGAGAATCGCACATAGCTTCGATTACCTCTACCCCCAAGCTTTTTGCTAGTTCGACACCTGCAATCATGGCCTCATATTCGGCCTCGTTTTTAGTTAATTTTACAATCCTAATAGATTGTCTAACTGCATTGCCTGTTGGTGGCTTCAGTACGATGTCAAGTTTGGACCTTTTTGCATTCGAGGCATCGTCCGTAAAGAGGGTCTAGATCCCCAAAAAAGTCCCCGAGTTCAATAACAACTCTCTTTCGACCTCGAGTATTAGGGCTGGCATAAATTCGGCCACAAAACCTGCCAAAATTTGAGATTTAATGGCGATCCGGGACCGATATTCAATATCGTACCCATTGATTTCCACGGCCTATTTGTCCAACCGTCCCGAGAGCTCGGGATTATGCATAACATTCCTCAACGGGTAAGTAGTAACAACACATATGGGGTGACATTGGAAGTATGGTTTTAGCTTTCTAGAGGCACTTAGCAAAGCGAGCGCCAGCTTTTCTAGGTGAGGGTACCTAGTTTGGGCCTCGCTAAGGGTCCTACTAACATAGTAGATTGGAAATTGCGTACCTTTCACTTCTCGAATCAGGACTCCACTTACCACTATCTCCGATACTTCCAAGTACAGGTACAATTGTTCGTTTGTCTTCGACGTGTGAAACAACGGTGGGCTCGATAGATATCGCTTGAGTTCCTCCAAGGCCCGTCGACACTCCGAGGTCCATGAGAAGACATTCTTCTTCTTCAACAGTGAGAAGAACCGATGGCTCTTATCGGAGGACCTCGAGAGGAATCGCCCCAGGGCGGCTATGCGTCCGGTTAATCTTTGCACGGCCTTCACATTGTCCACAATCGTGATATATTCAATGGCTTTGATCTTGTCGGGGTTGATCTCCTTTCCCCGATTGGATACCATGAATCAGAGGAATTTACCTGATCCAACTCCAAATGCACATTTCTCCGGGTTTAGCTTCATATTGTATTTCTTTAATATGCTAAAAGTTTCATGCAAATGTTTCAAATGGTCCTCTGCTCGCAGGGACTTGACCAACATATCATCAATGTAAACCTCCATCGATTTCCTATTTTTTCCTCAAACATCCGGTTTACTAGGCGTTGGTAAGTGGCACCGGCATTTTTTAATCTGAATGGCATCACGTTATAGCAGTATGTGCCATACTTAGTGATGAAGGAGGTTTTTTCCTGATTGCCCAAGTTCATCTGTATCTGGTTGTACCCGAAGTAGGCATCGAGAAAACTGAGGATCTCGTGGCCGGCCGTGGCATCGATCATGCGATAAATGTTGGGTAAAGGGAAGGAGTCCTTGGGACATGCCTTATTCAAATCCTTATAGTCTACACACATTCTTAATTTATTCTCTTTTTTAGGTACTACCACTACGTTTGCTAACTAATCCGGGTATTTGACCTCCCGAATGGACCCTATTTTAAGGAGTTTAGATACCTCGTCCTTGATGAAAGCATTTATGACCTCGGAGTGGGGTCTCCTCTTCTGGTTGACTGGGTTAAACTTCGGGTCCAGGCTTAGCTTGTGAGTGATTATTTCTTGCAGGATCCCTGTCATATCAAGGTGGGACCAAGCAAAATAATCTTCGTTGGCTATAAGAAATTGAATGAGTTTTTTCCTGAGCTGGGGGTTTAACCCCGTGCCTAGGTATACCTTTCGATCGGGCAAGTGTTCAGTTAGTACGACTTGCTCCAATTCCTCGACTGTTGATTTTGTAGCGTCGAAATTGTCGGGGGCTATAAAAGATCTGGGGACTCCGTAGTCGTCGTCCTCGTCTACCCCTCGTTCATCCGATTTTGTCGATGCTGGTATCAGTGATTGCTATTTGGCCCCTTCTTTGACCATCCGATTTGGATCCTCTGATGTTGAGGGCATGGATGCCGAGATCACCTCAGCGACCATGAACATCTCCCTGGCGGCTGATTGTTCTCCATAAACTACTTTAATTCCTCCGGTTGTCGGGAATTTCAGCACCTGGTGCAGTGTCGAGGGTATTGCTCTCATGTGGTGAATTCATGGCCTCCCGGACAAAGCGTTGTATCTCATATGCCCATCAATTACATAGAACTTAGCTTCCTGCACAGTTCCAGCAACGTTCACCAGTAATGTTATCTCCCATTTAGTGGTCTCACACACCATGTTGAACCCGTTCAGAACTTGGACCGCAGGTACGATCCAATCTTATAGGCCGAGTTGTTCCAAGACCCTCGATCTGATTATGTTGGCTGAGCTACTTGAATCAATTAACACATGCTTAATTTGAGATTTATTTACGAGTACCAATATTACCAGTGCATCGTTGTGGGGCTGCACGATCCCCTCAGTGTCTTCATCGTTGAAAGACAAGATCCCTTTTGGTACATAATCCCGAGTCCATTTTTCCCTTGTGATGGATACTTTGGTGCGCTTCAGCATCGGCCCCTGGGGGATGTCAACCTCACCGATGATCATGTTAATGACGTGCAGAGGTTCTTCATGCTCGGTCTGCTTATTAGAATCCCTTTTCCTGAAGTGGTTCTTGGCCCGATCACTCAGGAACTCTCGGAGATGTCCGTTATTGAATAGCCCGGCCACCTCTTCTCATAATTGTCGGTAGTTTTCTCTTCTGTAGCCATGAGTGCCATGATATTTACACATTAGGTTGGGATTCCTTTGGGCTGGATCAGACTGTAAAGGTCTAGGCCATTTGGTATCCTTGATGCGTCCGATGACGGATACAATAGCGGCGACATCGACGTTAAAGTTGTACACCTATAATCTCGGCACTTCTTTAGGCCCGACGGGCCTGTCGAACATCTTTTTGCTCATGAGTCCCTACTTCCTCTGACCTCGATCATTTCTCCTTTCATTTCTCATAGAATTCCGCCCAGACCCACTGCTTCTTCGGTCTCCATTGTAAGGCTAATACCGATCCCTATTTGATCTCGGTTCATGATCGATGTCTCTCTTGACTCTGTCGATGGTTCTGACAGGGTCTACGGACCCAGAAGGAGCCCCAAGCTAATGATCTTCTATCCTGATTTTTGATTGATACCGGTTATGGACATCGGCCCAAGTGACAGCTGGATATTCTATTTGTTTCAACTGTTGTGAAGCCAACAAGCTCCGAATGTTAATTCCTTGGGTGAAACTGCACGGCCCAATCATCAGCGATCGGTGGAAGGTCCATCCGTTTCATTTGAAATTGGGACACGAACTCTCTGAGAATCTCATTATCCTTCTCTTTTACTTTGAAAAGGTCTGACTTTCTGGTCTCGACCTTAATAGCCCCGGCATGTACTTTTATGAAGAAATATGCAAGCATAACAAACGAGTCAATACAAATAGGATGTAAGTTGTGATACTATATGATAGCTCCCTTTGATAGGGTCTCCCCGAACGTTTTCAACATGACAGACTCGATCTCATCATCCTCCAAGTTGTTCCCTTTGATGGCACATGTATAGGAGGTTACATGCTCATTTAGGTCAGTCGTTCCATTGTACTTAGGAATCTCAGGCATGGGGTATTTCTTAGGGATCGTCTTCGGAGCCGCGCTTGGAGGAAAAGGTTTTTGAATGAACTTCTTTGAATCTAGGCCTTTCAATATCCATGATGCTCCTGGGATTTAGTCGACCCTGGAATTGTAGGTTTCCACCTTTTGTTATTAGCATCGATCTTCTTCTCCCCTGATTCTACCCGTTGTGTATGTTCCTTGAGAATCCTTATGATCTTGTAGTTAGTCCCCAATTTGTTTTCATTGGACCTCTCTGCAATCGGTTCATCCCTGCGGGTGAGTTCCCAGGACGGATCGGGTTCAATTCTGCTCGGCGCATGGCTTTGGTTCTGCAACTGGGCTATCGCAGCCTGTTGAGCCTGCAACATTTCAAAGATCACCTGCAAGTTAATCCTGTCTCCTCCAATGTTTTGAGTATTTTCGGCTACCAATCGGGCTCCACAACAAACGTTATTCTTCGGGTCGGTACGCAAATTATGTCGATGGCCACATGCGAGTTAGCGTCAATCGGGTCCACGACTGAAATTCCGATGGGATCAATAGGCGGTACCTCGTTACTGGGCACTAGATTGTTATTTTCACCGTGATGACCGGACTCATTGTCAATATGTAGGGGAGCTAACTGAGAGTTTGACATTTTGATCTTTAACCTAAAACTTGGGACACTCCAAAGAACAAATGCAAAGTAGTGTATGTTATGGAAATTTGTATCAAATAACCACTATTATCCTTAGCCCCACGGTGGTCGCCAAACTGTTTACCTCAAAATCTGATAACAATTGAATTTGTAAGTGGTTTTAAGGATATATGAATTAACTTGACAGAAAATGATAAATTAAGTTGCCATGAAATAAAATGATAAAGTAAATTCAAACCACACCAATTGGACAATTTCAAAAAATTGGGAGGTCTGTCACCCTCAAGCCAGATGCACTTTGATCGGTATCAAAATATAGAAGAACAAGATCTTAAAGAGAAAACTAGTAATTTATTGCTTTGAAATACGTGTTATAATGTGTTAAATGAATTATCAGAACCTCTTTATATAGTGGAGGAGTCCTACTTTAGGTACAACTCTATAAAAGATAAAAAAATCTCTTGATTTGCTGACTGTCGGTTCCTTATTGATACGTGCCGAGATTCCCACCGTAATATCTGACTGGTCACGGATATTTCAGCCTTCTGTTGGCTATGCTAACAATGTTCCTTCGAGCTCTTTCGAGGCTAGGACCGATTCTGGGATCACGGTCTCGATATTCTCGAAGGCAGATGTTCTGCCCCTAGGCTCTAGCCCGGTAGGACTTGGGGTCGATCTTTAGTCCTTTATTGCCACGTTTCAAGCCTGACCTGCCATGTCGTAGGTGAATTCGATTTTGATCGTATACAGTATTCAGGGTTAAGTAGTGCCAAAAAATAAAGTAGCATTTTCTTGGAGCCAAATCATTTAACTAGGAACATGATTGATTGACTGAGCATATTTAATTTCAAGTAAGTAAAATAAAGTAGATTTGTGTAGTTTTCCTTTCCATAGCTTCATGTCCCCATTTTATTTAATAGACTAATAACCACATTTAGTGTAAGGCCCCATAAAATTTTGCCAAGGGATTCTAGTTTTACGGTGCCGAGGTCGGGTAATGAGTAAGGATCTAGTAGTTAATCTTCGCGACAAGCTTTCTTGCCGCGGTACAGACTTTTTGGGTTGAAGAATGCATCAAGATGTTTTGTGGAATTTTGTTTGTTGAAGGGCCAGTTAGGCGGTCATATTCACGATCACAGATCCATTCTGCGGGCCATATAACCGTCGCAGAGTTGAGCAGAAAAATAGTTAAATTTTGAAGGTCGTTTTGCGGTCCAATATGCGATCGCACATCAATTTCGCGGTCTGCATTTTCCATTGCAGATTTGGCTTGATGAATTTTGTTGGATGATTCTGCGGTCCATTCTGCGCCACATAAGTGGTCTGCGGACCGCAGACCTGTCGCAGACCTGTCCAGACCATCCAATTTTTGGGCATCACTTTCACGGTCCATTTTGCAGACCACATATCTATTCCGCGGTCAATTCTGTGATCGCAGACCTGAGTTCAAGGGTCCATTTTTCCTATTTTATAACCCGACTCGATTTTGATAAATAGCCTTTGGGGCTTATTTTGGGGTGATTATATGATGATTTTAGAGAGATTTAAGAGCATTTTAGAGAGAGAAGGAGGAACCCTAACATTATAATCGTTTAATCTTGCACGAACCTTCAAGAATCAAGGAAGTCAACCACTAGACCACGATCTATCCGGGTAAGTTCCTGTCATATACCACCCATATAAGTTTTTTTAGGGTCTAAGTATATTGTGGGGTTGGAATTAGGCCATGCATGTGTCAATAGGTTGTAGTATGTGGGGTTAATGAACCATTTTGGGCAGTTCTCGTTGAAATTGGTTGAGGGAGGAAGGTAATACCATTGTAGAACTTTGTAGTCTATTTTGCATACTAGGTGTTTGACAAAATTCCTAAGAGGGTTACACCATGAGAATCCTTCTAATTATTATCCGATTTTCGCTATCTTCCTATAGATTGTTATTGCTATAAGTGATGAGACATTGTAGTAACTTAAAGAAATCTCAAACAAGGTGTGTTGGCTAAACTCCTCTTTTAGAATTGAACCTCATAATGGCCTTGTAAGTCCTGTGTTGCTCATTATAAATTGATTATTCCGCATAAGCCTTGCGTAAAAAGATATATGCGTTCAATTTGTATTCCAAACGTTCTTGTATGTTGAGTTACTATTTGAGAAGGTGATTAAGCATGGGCTGTGCGTTGATATGTTATGATTTGGAAATGTGTATCTAATGAAAACTAGCAGGTCGAATTGTGTAAGAAATCACATGTGCCTAAGACCCTTAATTTGGTTAGTTGCTCAAATGTGTATTTAATGTCTTGAGTAGACATTCCTTATTGTTGATAATCTATAAAGATGCTTGAAAGTGAAAGAAGTGAATTGGAGATATAAAGCGTGGCCACCGCGCCAAGAATGAAAGTTATACTTATGGCCAATGGTGCCAATTAAATGAAATGATGTGAGAAGGGTTAAGAAACGAGCCTTGATTCGACTGTTCCAAATTGACTTCAAAAATAGATTTGCCTAAAATATTATGTACTCAAGTCGTGCCCAAATATGGCTGTTTCAACTAATGCTACGCTTTGTAAGTATTTCCAACATGTTTTGAGCTCTTATATATTTATGAGTTGAAATTGCGTATTGCCCGTTTGGGGAAAAGTATTTCAAGAATAAATGATGTATTACTCGTTTATGATTTAAAATTGTGCTTCAATTGCCAATCAGTTTACAACATTTCTTGGAAAGAAATGTGTTTAAAGTCTTCATTACTAATGAACCTAACGTTGTGATTTCTGAAATATTCTATTTATTGATATTTATGATGATGATCCATGAAAGTAAAAAAATGAAAGGGTGGAATATGAGATACCGGACACCGTGCCATGAATGGAAAATCATACGTATGGCCAATAGAGCCAAGGAAATAATGATGTTTTGAATGGTTGAAAGTACTAATGAAGGTATTTATTGTGTGAAAGATAATGAGGTGAATATAACATATGATTGTACTTTTGTTTCCCTTGTGTGCAAAACAAAATATTTTTGGGAGTATCATTAGCAAACCGAGGAAGGGTGAGTCGTAAGGCCACACCTGAAACTACACGTGCCGGTGTATGAGTAGGTTGTGATTATTCTCCTTATTTGGGATGAGATTGAAGTATTGATGTGATTGTGGTTATTCCCTTTAATTGGGATAAAATTGTCGATAGCCCTAGATTTAATGTCGACTCACACGGGATATGTGGGGAAATGACCTAGCCGATCGGGTGGCGATCGGACGCCATGTTGCGCACATGGTGGTTCTACTCTTGGTAACACCTTTTTTTTCGCATTACATGTCAAACTACATTGTTCATGGGGAGATGGCTTAGCTTATCGGGCGTGATCGGACTCCGTGCTAAGAACATAGTGGTAATCAGTGCTAATAATCTCCCAACCAAAAATTTATTTTATTTTCATATCTTGAAAATTGCTATGTTTTAACTGGCATTTGGATATTGTTGGTTGTGGCTTGATGTTTCTATGTTTTTCCCTTTCTTATATTGGCATTCTATTTTGAAAGTGAACATATAGCTTTGCATACTAGTACTATTCCATATGTACTAACGTCCCTTTTGCCGAGGGCGCTGCATCTTCAATGGATGCAGGTGGTTCATCAGCAGGCTGTTTTGATCCACGTTAGCAGTTACTCTCTATTCACCAGATTTTGGTGAGCTCTACTCTGTTCCGAGCTTCTTGTCATTTGACGTTGTACTTTATGTTGAGGTATAACCGAGGCCTTGTCGCCGGCACTTCTGTTCTTCTATTCGATTGTACTTAGAGGCTCCGTAGACAGGTTGTGGATGGTATTTGATGTCGGAATTAAACTGATAAGTGTTGATATCTGCGCAAACATATTTTTCATCATATCTATAAACTTGTAATATTTTGGAATCATAAATGAATATTCTTTAGTAATAGAAAAAGATTGTGGAACACTTGACTGTTCTCATGTCTATCACTTGTACTTATTCTTATATTATTAACGGGCAAGGTTGGGTAGAAGGCATCCAGCAGGCTTGCTTAATCGGAATATTTCGGTTGAGTGCTGATCGCGCTCCCCGAGGTTGGGGCGTGACATTTAGAAGGAAATAATAACTGAGTACTACCGAAGTTGATATAGCAGCAAAAAAGGACTAATTTGGAGGCAAAGTTATTAGTTGGTTATCCCTAATATTATTATTCTCCGGAGATAGTATATCGAATGCATTTAATAGCGAATTGAATAGTAATATTGAGAAAAGTTAGATATAGTTTTGAAAGTTAGGGAGATTGAGATTTGACCACGACTAGCATAATTTATATTTTTAATTAATATTGCATAGATTGAGGCTGTTTGGTTGGTGTTCTAGACGTTCAAGGTTGGGGAACTTCCTGTTAGTGAGGTGAGTAAGACATTTAAGCTTTGATACTTGTTTTTTTCCAAAATACGTTTTGAAAATGTGTTTCTTCTACTTGGTCCATCTGTGTTGGAACAAGCGTGTGCTTGGCAGAATCAGTGGTCTTTGACTACTCGCGAATATATTTTTTTATAAAAAAAAACTAAAATTATTTTATAAGTTGTTTGATAGTATGATACGGCTGTGAACGATGATGTTGGGTTTGATAGTTTGATACGGCTGTGAGCCATGATGTTGGAGCATTGTGTATGCTTTTGTACATCACTAGAGTATTGTGTATGCTTTTTGATATATTTGGAGCATAGTGTATGCTCTGTTACATATTTGAGGCATTTTGGTATCATCATAGACTTTTTGGGATGATGGTTAATTTTCTTCACTGTCGGTTATAACAAGTCGTTAGTGTGAATGGTATTGAGATATACAGTGTTTCCTATTAAATATTGGTTTAAACTTTATTGAGTATTATATTGTGAAATAATTTTTATGCATATTTTGTGCTCGTTGTGTGTTAGTATTTTCTAACACTTGTTCCAGGAGTATTTAAAGTGGCAGGTAGAGGATCTTATTGGGTTATATTCACATATAACTCACTCCTTATCTGTGTGTCCATGCAGATACTATTGGTGAAAACAGAGCTAATAGCTGATGAGTTCGCTAGAGTTGATCCAGTTATTGAGGTGAGCCACTGCATTGTTCGTGGAGGCTGCCAAAGGAGTCTTTATCATTTATTCATATGATGTCTTTCGTAATCTTCTTAGATACTCCATGGTCTAGTGGGATTTGGGCTAGAGTATTGTTCCTTCATTTTGGTTATTATGATTATAAATATTTATGGAACAATTGGATTAGTAATCATTCGCATTAAAATATCGAAATATTAAAACTTGCATTTATTTCAGTTGAGTTTTAAAAAAAATGTTAAAAAAAATGTTTAAGTGTATGATATAGGTTGATTCGCCTTGCGGGTAGTGCTAGATGGGTGTCAGTCACGTCTAGGGAAATTTTGAGACATGATATTTTCACTGTTTTAAAATACCTAACCCAACATATTCGCCTAATTACTGCCACGTTATTGTTTAAGAATCTTTTTTTTTTTTTTTTTTTTTAATTTTATGCTTTGCACAAAGATTTGGAATTTGCATTTCTGTAAGTGGAGAAGCAAAACGAAAACTTTCCTGGGAATTTAGTTTCTTCTTAGACCCCATTATTGCTAAATGTTTCGGTTAGACTCCCTCATTTATCATCCAACATCGACTAGTGTTGAATTAGCTTGGAGAATCGACTGATTCGATTACACAAATATTCGATTTGGAGAAGAGATCTAAGGATTATAAGCAAGAATTAATTAAGGAACACTTAATTAACACTAAAAATGTATAAAAGTGTTAATTTAGTTATGAACTTGTAATTAAGTTAAAATCTGAATAATGAAGATAAATAAATTTCAAAATTAATATAGATAAGTAAAATTTCCTAAACTTTATGATATACATGTTGCATAATGCATATTTAACATATTATAAAATTATCACACAAGACACGACATAACTTATCACGTTTTTAGAAATAATCGAACCCTTAAGCGGTCAAATTAGAATAAGTAACAGAATTAAGTGGCAACTGGCAAGCTCTAATTAAGATCATAAAGAATATTAAGGATACCTAAACCCAATTATCATATGTTCATTTTAAAGTGGTGCGCACTCGGCAGCCTTAACTATTTTATTATTCATTTTAAAGTGCTTTGCGTTCTAATTAAATATTAGGTAAAATAGACAAGTTTTTCCAATCAAACGTATTCTTATCATCATAAAGTAGCAGCACTTGATTGCTCCAGTGAGTATCTGAACTTAGGCATTTTATTTCCTTCCTAAAATTTTATCTCTATCCGCAACAATATTGATTCCTTTTCGTCACTATTAGAATTTTCCACCTTTTATTTGTAGTAATTTTTGTGATATTAAATATCATTATACTTTAATGATTTAGAGAAAGTTAAAGTTTTGGATCCTAGCTTGCAATTCTCTGGCTTCCAATAAAGAGTTAACTTATATGCACGGATAACATATTTATATATTGTAATATGTAATTTGTCTTATTTTTAACACTATAAATCAATTTTATGTAAGGTAACTTATAAATATCTTCTATGTGACATAACAATTTCTTTACATGAAGGTGTATGTGTGTCATAACCCAAAATCCAACTAGTTGTGATGACACCTAACGCAACCCGCTAGGCAAGACAATTAACAACTATTCAATTAAATGAGATTTATTGAGACAAATGAATGATAAAATAACTTAACCTTTATACATTTCCCAAGGACTGGTAGTACAAATCTTGAGCTTCTAAGATTTAGAATTTACAAAGCTCGTATGAAATAGAATACATCATATGTTTGAAATATACATGAACAGATTATAATTCTAAAGCTACCAAGATCAAAAGGCAGCTATAAATGGAACGTGGGTACATCTTCAAATCCAGCTCCCCCATACACAGCAACAACAGCATCCAACATCTGCACGCAAGGTGTAGAAGTGTAGTATGAGTACGACCGACCCCATGTACTCAATAAGTAACAAACCTAACCTTAGGTTGAAAGTAGTGACGAATTTGGACAAGGGTCAGAGTCCAACACCAATAGCCAGGAACAACTCATAACAATATAACTAAAGTGGTACAAGTAATAACTCAAAGATATAATGCTCGGCTCGTTCACAGTTCCGAAAAATAGACATGCTTTTAATATAATAGTAAAACCCAAATCTTTTACCGAAATCACCAAAATATGAATAAGTTTGTAAAACTGTGATTTTTCCCAAAATTTTCAACAGGTAAATGTTTTATTATCAGATGGCATGAAGAAAGTACATCTCTATGCCTACATGTCAATGTGTATAAGAATTCATGAATGACGTAATACCGTAATCATGAGGAAAATGCATCTCTATGCCTGCATGTCAGGTGTGCATGTCAAATGCAATACAACACAATGATAAAATCATATGCATACTCTTAGAGTATCAACTCACTCATTCTTCACAGTCACTCAATCCTTACAGTCACTCGGCACTCGCTCTCGGCACTCCGCACTGTACAAGGCAGGTCCCGCCCAAAGAATCAATAGCAACTGCGCTCACTATAGGTGTGCAGACTCCGGAGGGGCAGATCTAGTCCAAGCACTATAATAATCCAATCATGGCATGAGTCAATAACACCTGCTGCAGCGTGCAGCTCGATCCAATCATGAATCAATAATACCTGCTGCGGCGTGCAGCCCGATCCCATCAATATCACTCACAAACAGGCTCTCGGCCTCACTCAATCATCAATCTCTCCAGTCTCTTGGGCTCACAATGTCATGAAAATCAGCTCAAAAGAATGATATAATGTATCAATAAATGGCAATAAAGACTGAGATATGATAAGCAAATAAATGAGTATGATTGAATATGTAACTACAATTATAGCAAATAACTCAACAACAAAAATGGCCTTAATGGATCCCAACAAAATAAGCATATAGCCTAAACATGATTTCTAACATGGATCACAGCTCAATCACTCTAGCACGTACAAACCTCATGGATAAAAACAAGATCAAGTAACTACACCATACCACAAAAACAACCAAAGCAAAATTCACACGGTGCACGCCCACACGCCTACATGCCCGTCACCTAGCATGTGCATCACCACAACACCAACACGTAACACGTATATTCAGGGGTTCATACCGTCAGCACCAAGTTTAGAAGTGTTACTTACCTCGAACAAGACAAATCCAACACCGAGCAAGCCAAAAGATGCTCCAAAAATGTCATCCCCCGCGTACCAACTTCCAAACCACTCGAAACTAGTAAAAAACAACTCGAATACATCAAATAATGGTGAAGGAAACAATTCCAAATGATAAAGGTCGAATATTTAACGAAAAGCCCAAAGTCAATCAAAAAGTCAAATTCGGGCCCGCACATCGAAACCCAACAAAACTTACAAAATCCGACAAACTATTTAATAACGAGTCCAACCATACTAGTTTCACTCAAATTCGACTCTGAATCGATGTTCAAAACTTAAAAATTCACTCTATGAAACTTTAGACAAAACCACCCAATTTCTCTCTTGAAATCCTCAATCAAATGCCAAAAATGAAGATAGATTCATAAAATAAAATCCAAACCGAGTAGAGAACACTTACCCAATCCATATGGTAAAAATCGCTTCAAAAATCGCCTCAATCCGAGCTTCATAGCTCCGAATATGCAAAAATGGCCGAAACCCCAAAATAGAGTACTTTATATTCACTGGACAAAAATAACCTACTCAATCGCGGGACATTCTTCACAATCGCGAAGAACAAACTCAGCAGCCTCCCAAATTACCCTACATGTTCGCGAAAACATCACCTGCGAACGCGATGAACACATGTATCTGCACTACGCGATCGCGACAAGATCAATGCGAACGCGAAGAAGAATCTTCTGCCCCCAGCTTCTCATTCATCACTACGCATACGCGGGCTGACTCATGCGAACGCGATGCTCGAGGCTCCAAAGATACGCAAACGCGATACCACTATCGTGAATGTGATGAAGGAACAAGACCATCTCCTCTAATACACAATGCGATCATATCCCAATCTTCACGATCGCGAATAAGGCCTGAGATATCAGAAAACCAGCAACCACATATGAATGAAAATGGTCTGAAACACATCCGCAACTTACCCCAGCCCCTCGAGACCCCGTCCGAACATACCAACTTGATTCGCTCAAATTACATCTTAATAATAGTTGTAAGCGGTCGATGTCGAATATAATAACCCAACAAGGTTGGCATCTAATCCCACAGAGAATAGGTGTGAAACGATTATCTAATTAATGTAATACTTGACTAAATCGTAATTCTATCAAGTATGTCAAATAGAATAAAGGAGTGTTGAATGTATAAGTAAACGAAAACTAAAAACTAATTTTGATAGTATGAATGTAAACAATATGAATTTAAGAAACCAAGGTTGTGTCCCCCTTAGTGTAGTAGAATGTTCTTGATATTAATATTGAATACCTTTCTTGATATGCAATTGATGTTTAATTTACTATCTAATATTTTCCAATAATTGGATAATGTATCCTCTCTATGATTCCCCCTAATACAAAAGAGTTATGCTTAAGAACAACCAATTAAACGCCAAATTAAAACCTACTTATTCCTAAGTGATTTTATTAAACAAGGTTTAAAGCCTTGAGCCTTTGTTATTTATTTCTACCAAATTCTATCTCACTTTTCCAAGATAAGATAGAGTTAATTGGCGTTCGTTAATGTTTGCAACCACTAATGATTAATTGAAGAACAAAAAATAAATAAATATCAAGCTTCCTTCGAAATCAGATTCAATATCAAGATCTCAACAACATTCTACCCATCTAGGGTTCACAACCTCAGCGTTTGAATTTAGCTACACATGCTGATAATTAAAGAACAAAGAATAGTAATTGATATCATCTTACAAAAATAAAAGGTATTTGATCCCCAAAAGCTTCTAAGAATTCAAGTAGTTAATTGCCCGTACTTTGTACTCTAAATTCTGACAAGACTTCCTTCACAAAACCCTATAAAACCTATTTATAGAGGCCCAAAACCCGAGGCGAGTGTCAGTCTGATTTTCCCCTGTTGTAATAATGCGGACCGCATTTCTGTCGCAGAACAGAAATGTGGACCGCAGATCATCATCACCCGTCACAAATTCCACCAGAAAATTTTGCTCTCATCGCATTTTGATTCGCGGTTCGCATGTTGATTATGCGATCACTATATGCGATCGCATTCTCCACTCTGATTTTCACCCAGAACTCTGTTTGTGTTTGCGATTTCACCTCGTTATTTCACGGTTCGCATTCCTCCTCTGCGGTCACATTTGCGACCGCATTCTCGACATAAAGATTGGCCTAGAGTTCTGTCTTTGTCTGCGATCTACTTGTAGAATATGCGATTCGCATTTTCTGTTTGCAATCGCATACATGCATATGCTATGCTCTTAACTTCTTTTCTTGTCTTCAGCTGGCTTTTTGAACTCTTTTCTATACTTCTGGGTCCTTACACTCGATATACTGCAAATACACTAAACTTACATAAGTATCATGAGAATTTTACATAAAAGAAGTTAAATTTTAAGCAAGTAGTATCAAAATGTGTCGAAATCACCCGGCACATCAACACCCCCAACTTAAACTCTTGCTTGTCCTCAAGCAACTAAAACGATACTATCCTAGTCTAGACTCTACTTATCAAACATGAAACAATACTGACCGTGGACGGTGTTTGTTGTTAGTATCTTACATATAACTCATTGAGTGTTGTACCCTCCTTGAATCATCAATATATTCAAAGACAACCAATCAGTTAGTGAACTTTGAGCCTCAACAAAGTAACTAAAGGCTACCCCTTCAGCTGAATACACTTATGCCTTACTCAAAGCTCAACTTACTATCAACCTAGCAGTGTATGTGCCCTCACTGAAAAGCAAGTCCCACTCTCAAAATAGTTATCATAGCAATACAAAGGGACTAAAGTGCAAGTACACTCACTCTCAGAACGAAATTTCAAGTGTCACCACATGCCATACCATAGGCTTGCCCTTATTTTAATTCGTCGCCTAGTTATAAGAACGCTCGGTTGGAGATCACATAAGGACTTTTTAAGCTTGTAATGTCGGTTTAAGGAAGGGTAGGATATATATTTAGATACTAGTGGCTACTTCCCCCTTGAACACTAATTACATTCTTCTTTCTTTTAACCTTTGGCTTCTTTTCAACCCCATAACCTTAATGGCGTTAAGTTCCCACATTGGACTCGCCTTACATACCTCTCTATTCTATTCCAAAGCTCCATTATTGCCAATACATACATTTTTTTTTCTTTTCTTTTTTCTTCTTTGGAGCTTTCATAAATTCACGTTAGCGCTTTGAGGTATGGGTTCCCACCTTCATTTCACAGCCTTGTCCATTTCCATGTTGACCCACACCCCTAACTTAAACTTTTAGCCATGTTCTCAATGTTCAAGGAGGAACGGGTTCAAAAGAGATCATGTTTTACGAATGGGACAAGTTTGTAATGCGGAGGCCAAGGAAAAGGCTAAAAGGCTCAAATAGGGTACTAGTGATATTAATTATGCACAGGTAGGCTGAAAAGGATAGAAAGGTTTCATAACTACTCAAAGAAAGCCTAAGATCATCTCTCTAACTCAGTGTACATATAATAGGCGTCGAAAAACCAACCGGGCAAGTTCTAGATGGCAGAAGTGAACACAAGAACTATCTAAACAAAGAGCTCACACACATTGGCACACACACCGTTCGGCTAACATAGTTTACAGCATTAGAGTTCACATTTGGTCACTCGAGGCTTTCCTCATGTATACATACACGATTTTAGCTAGACCTAGAGTTACCGAGTGAGCCTCAAATTCACATAATTGATTTGTTAACAAGGGTCTAATCTTGACACAGATTTACATACTTAATACTCAACAAATTTACCACCCCGGTCAATATATCTCATATTCATAAGCCCGGTTCTACTGTTACACCCTTGA
This sequence comes from Nicotiana obtusifolia, assembly GCA_002018475.1. Taxonomy (NCBI): domain Eukaryota; kingdom Viridiplantae; phylum Streptophyta; class Magnoliopsida; order Solanales; family Solanaceae; genus Nicotiana; species Nicotiana obtusifolia. The sequence goes on along the minus strand of MCJB01048219.1, from coordinate 113,655 downwards.
AAAAGAACCCGGTAGAAGAAAAAACAAGGGGATTTTATTGAGGAACTTAATTTTACTCACTATTTAATTACAACAGCATATATACATAAATCATTAACCATTACTACCTAATGTACAGTTATCTAATGTCACTAAACATGCCCAAAAATACATCAACTACACAGATAAACAGATATAAGGCTACCACCCCCAACTTAAAACATGCATTGTCCCCAATGCATAAAAAGAAATATATAGAGTACAAGGGGCTCCCTGGGGGCGCAATTGCGCGAAGAGATGCGGTAGCCTAGGTCTCCTTTGGAGCTGTAGGAGGGGTGTGGGACTGGTCTGGAGCAGGTGGTGAGGCCGCTGAGCTGCTAGCTTCTCCCACTGGTGGCCATGTGGCTGACGAGTCTGCCCTGGCAGCCACTTCTGCTAGCGATTGCTGAATGGCCTTCTCAATGTCTGCTTGCTCTTGTTCCTCCTCCACAGTTGGCACAGCAATTGCTTTGCCCTTTTTCTTAGGGTCTGCACCCTCATCGAACCCTGAACTGGCCTCCTCTGATTCGTCCCCTTCGAATTCTGATGACTGCTCCGATGTCTCGTCATCAATAAGATCTACCTGTACTGTAGGAGCGGGAGGCTGAGACACTTTAGCAGACGACGGTGCGATGTCTGCCATTAGTGTCGTGAAGTCCAGGCCCAAATCTGGTGCAGCACTGTCAGCACCCTTGTCACCCAAGAGTTGGTCTACCTTAGAATTTGCGTGATGTGCAATTAGACCGAGTCTTGAAATGGTTGGCAAGTGTGAGGCAGATGGACCAGTGGTAGATGGGGGTGCAGTTTCTTCAGCAGCAGTGGAGGTGTCAGGACCTTGGGGAGACAGGAGATTCTGGGAGTCAATGTCCTCAATTGGGGTCACTAGTGGGGCAACCGAATCACTTATACGAGTGATATCAATATCTCTCGTAGAGCTACCGAGTTTGTCTTGTTGTGGTAAGAAAGGAACATTCACCTCTTGGCAGAGGGTTGTGATTAAACTCGGGAAGGGAAGTGATGTGGCCCGCTGCGTAGCCCGGATGCCAATTTCCTGGAAAATAAGGCTCCCCACATCAATTTTAATACCAGTCATAATACAGGCAATGAGAAGTGCCTTCTCAATGCTGATATCCGTTTCATTCCTGGAAGGTATTAAATGGGAGGTGACGAAGTTGAGCCAATATTTGCCCTCCCTTGTGAGGTCTTCTTTGTAGATTTTCTTTCCAGGGTTGATCCAGGCTGGAGTCCCCTTAGCAATTACGGATGCTATCCATCCACGTTCATTTTCTCTGTTGGAGTACTTTGCATCGTACTCAGCTGTGCCTGATTCCCAGTCGGGGAAGTAGAGTTCATTGATATGCTCACTGTCACAAAACACAGCCTTACCTCGAACGTGGACGATACCGGTGAATATTCTGATGCATCTATGATACCCAGTTCGTGAAGCTCCGTAAGACGCATAGAATTCCCGGACCATTGACTCATTATATTCCTTGGGGTCCGTAGTGAAGTACTCCCATTTTCTCGTCTTGATGTTTTCGAGAATATGAGGGTACTGGTCCTGTAGCCTGTTCAAGCTTAACTTTTTCTCCCCCAAGATTCTTCTCTTTGTTAGCCCTTCCCTGAAATCTTGAACCTTCAACCCCAAATCGAAGCTGAAGGTCATCACCTCGTTTCCTGCGGGTCTCAGCCACTAAATCAACTTCCGGTACGCATTCCTCCTCATCAGGCTGGGAGGTACTAGGCACAGTTGATTCCACTCTTGCCCGTTTGGGTTGTGCTGAGGTAGAAGCGGATGATAGCCTTCTCTTTGCGGAGTGCTTTTTGGCTGCCATATCTGCATAAGTGGGAGATGTAAGTGACATTATCATCATTTGAGAAAAACAAAACAGGAAAAATGACCAAAGAGTTATAGAAATGCGGCGTGGTTTGCGGTCGCATAACCATTATGCGAACCGCAAACACGTCGCATTCTTATGTGTGACAAGTAGAGGATTTTCTGCGGTGAATTCTGCGAATTGCATAAACACTATGCGAATCGCATAAACACTATGCGAATCGCAAATCCATCGCAGATTGTCTTCGAGCATAAGCCTGTTCGATACACACAAATGCGATTTGCAAAGAGAGATATGCGATCGCATATTCACCGCAAAGTTCACCAGCTAACTAAATGTTCTGGTTGTGTTTGCAGTGGCTCTGCGGTCCGCATATCGATTATGCGATCGCAGAATCACCGCATATGTTGTCTTCCTCAGATACCTAGGGTTTAGGGATACGGTCAAAGTGCGGTCCACATTTTGATTTTGTGGACCGCAAATACCTTAAAATATACAAGTATGTTCATCCCTCAAGCAAGAAAACCCTAGATTTCTATCTTCCATCCCAAAGAATCAAAAAACTTCAATGAAACATTAATCCTAATCTTGCGAAATAAAAATTTAACATAGAGCAAAGGAGGAACGTACCTTGTGAAGAAGATTATAGGTCTTAGAACAACTGTGAATCAACTCTTTGATGTTTGGTGAACTTGCACTTTTAATTTTCCGATGATGTTCGTCGGAGGTCTTTCTCTGTTGTCGTTTTCTCTTCTCTTTTTGTTTGTTTTTGTGTTTTTTTTTTATATATATATATACTTATATTGAAGGATTTAGAAAAGGAGGGAATGCGAACACGTACCTGGCAATTATGCGATGATTTAAGTTTCGCATAATGGAAATGCGAACCGCATATTAGGAGCTTTCACCGTATTTATATCAGACTTTTGAGCTGAATTCTCTGTCTCTGTTTGCGGTGAGAATGCGGTTCGCATAACTTAAATGCGAACCGCGAACTGTTGAGCTACATCGCATTTATGCCAGATATAATTACTCAAGTTTCTGCTTCAGTTTGCGGCACAAATGCGGTTCACATATCTTAAATGCGATCGCATTTATGCTGCATTTTTCACCTTGATGTTTTTCTACAGTTTCAAGCACTCCTCTTCAATTCCTGTGTCCTTTCGTCACATTCCTGCATTCTAAAACCCTTCAAATAGCCCTAAGTACAAATGTGATATTGAATTCTAAATAAAAATACAACACAAACAAAAGCAAATGATACCACACATGGGTTGCCTCCCATGAAGCGCTTGATTTAACGTCGCGGCACGACGAGGCTACGATGCATCTGCAATCATTCCTTGGCTGGGATTGGATCATCCTTTAGAGCCAGCTGCTCTATTAGATGTTTCTCTCCATCCGCTCCCAAGTAGTGCTTGATTCTTTGCCCGTTCACCTTGAAAGTTCGGAGCCCATCCTCTGATGCTAATTCAACAGCTCTAAAAGGAGAGACATCAACAACTTTAAATGGTCCAGACCATTTAGACTTCAGTTTCCCTGGAAATAGTTTTTGTCTTGAATTGAACAGCAATACCAGATCCCTGCCTTAAACTCTCTTTTCAAGATCTTTTTGTCATGGACGATTTTCATTCGTTCTTTATAAACTGCTGCACTCTCATAAGCGTGAAGACGGAATTCATCCATTTCATTTAACTGTGCTAGCCTTAGAGCTCCGGCCTCCGTCCAGTCCATGTTTAATCTTTTTAAGGCCCACATAGCGTTATGCTCGAGTTCTACGGGTAAATGGCACGCTTTTCCGAAGACTAAGCGATAAGGGGATGTACCGATAGGGGTCTTGTAAGCTGTACGGTATGACCATAGAGCATCATCTAGCTTCCTTGACCAATCGGTCTTATGTGCGTTCACCGTCTTTGATAGAATGCTCTTTATCTCCCTGTTGGATACCTCAACTTGACCGCTCGATTGTGGATGATAAGGTGTGGCAACCTTATGCTTAACCCCATACTTGTCAAGGAGACCTTTAAAGACTCTGTTACAGAAGTGCGATCCTCCATCACTGAGAATGGCTCTCGGGGTGCCAAACCGGGTGAAAATATTCTTCTTCAGAAATGCTGTCACACTCCGAGCTTCGTTGTTTGGTAAGGCAACGGCTTCTACCCATTTGGACACATAGTCCACAGCCACTAGGATGTATTTCATCCCACATGAGCTTATGAAAGGGCCCATGAAGTCAATACCCCAAACATCGAAAAGTTCGATTTCCATAACAAAGTTCATAGGCATCTCATGCCTCCTCGAAATTGGGCCCTATCGTTGGCATTGGTTGCAAGACTTCACCAACTGATTAGCATCCTAATAAATAGTCGGCCAGTAATAACCACACTCCAAAATCTTTGCAGCTGTTCTATTACCCCCATGATGACCCCCAACCGGTGAGTCATGACAAGCTTTCAGAATCTGTAGCATCTGTTCCTCAGGCACGCATCTTCTAATTATGTTATCAGCGCAGACACGGAATAAGAATGGTTCTTCCCAATAATAGTTGCGACAATCCCTCAAGAACTTCTTCCGTTGGTATGATTCCAACCCTTCCGGAATAAGATCGCTGACAATGTAGTTGGCGATGTCTGCATACCACGATGCAAATGAATTGGATACCACCAGTATATGTTCATCTGGAAATGAGTCATTTATCCCCAGCTCTTCTTTTTGTCTCCCTGATTCTTCAAGTCTAGATAAGTGATCTGCCACTTGGTTTTGTGTTCCCTTGCGATCCATAACTTCGAAATCGAACTCTTGCAGCAGTAACACCCATCGGATTAGTCGTGGCTTTGCATCTTTCTTCGCCATCAAATAACGGAGAGCTGCATGATCTATGTACACAATCACTTTAGAGCCCAATAGATACGCACGGAACTTCTCGAACGCATACACAATGGCTAACATTTCCTGCTCGGTTACAGTGTAATTCATCTGCGCCCCATTAAGTGTCTTGCTAGCATAGTATATTGGGTGAAGAACTTTATTGTGTCTTTGTCCCAGCATAACTCCAATAGCTACACCGCTAGTGTCACACATAAGCTCAAAAGGCAGCAACCAATCAGGTGTAACAATAATGGGTGCCGTGGTGAGCTTTGTCTTCAGTTCCTCAAAAGCTGCGCGGCATTTCTCATCAAAGACGAACATTGCATCCTTCTCAAGGAGCTTGCACATTGGGTTTGCAATCTTTGAAAAGTCCTTAATGAACCGCCTGTAGAATCCATCATGCCCCAAAAAACTATGGATACCTTTTACGGATGTGGGTGGAGGAAGCTTGGAGATGATCTCTATTTTAGCTTTATCCACCTCTATGCCATGCCTTGAGATTTTATGTCCCAAAACAATACCTTCATCCACCATGAAGTGGCATTTCTCCCAATTTAGTACAAGGTTTGTCTCTTCGCATTGCTTTAGCACTTTTTTGAGATTCTTCAGGCAGTGCCCAAAACTTTTCCCGACTACCGAAAAATCATCCATAAAGATAGACATCATACATCTCTGGAAGGTGGCTGGAGCATATCATAAGCCGAATGGCATTCGACTGAAAGCAAATGTTCCATACGAGCATGTGAACGTTGTCTTCTCCTGGTCCTCCAAAACTATATTGATCTGATTATACCCGGAGTATCCGTCGAGGAAGCAATAGAAGGACTTTCCGGCTAGCCGATCAAGCATTTGATCAATAAAAGGCATAGGGAAGTGGTCCTTGCATGTGGCGCTATTGAGTTTTCTGTAATCCATGCATACCCGCCATCCGGTTACTTCCTTGTTGGAATCAGCTCGTTCTTTTCATTCTTGACCACAGTCATTGCCTCCCTTCTTTGGCACGCATTGCACCGGGCTCACCTATGAACTATCGGCAATTGGGTAGACTACCCCAGCATCCAGCCATTTGATTATCTCTTTCTTCACCACTTCCTACATTGATGGATTCAGCCGTCGCTGGTGCTCCACACTCGGTTTTGTCCCTTTTTCTAGTTGAATCTTGTGCTCACAAATTCCAGCAGGGATTCCCCGAATGTCCGCAATTGTCCAACCAATGGCTTTTCTGTGTTCCTTCAAAACTTGCAGCAACTGCTCTACCTGCACATCATTCAACAACGAAGAAACAATTACCACCGGTAAAGGATTATTCAAGCCAAGAAATTTATACCTCAAATGCGACGGAAGTGGTTTGAGCTCTAATTAAGGTGATTCGATAATGGACGGCTTTGCAGGAGGTGTAGCTCTATTCTCCAAATCTAGGGACAGTTTTGGTGGAGTATATGAGTAAGAGCCACGTCCTTCTAATGCATTCACCGACTCCATAAAGCCTTCCATATCATTACCATCGAAATTTACCAATATAGCTGCCAGTGCTTCACCTAGGGAATGCTCTTCCATTTTCATCTCAACAGCCTCATCAACTTCATCGACAATACCGATTAGTGAAATGCTTTCGTATTCGGTTGGTAATTTGATACCCTTACTAGCTTGGAAGGTAACTTCTTCGTTGTTCACCCAGAACTTGATTTCATTACGCTCCGAATCCATAAGGGCTCTTCCAGTAGCTAAGAATGGTCTCCCCAATATAATAGGAATTTCCTTGTCTACCGCACAATCAAGGATCACAAAATCAGCTGGAATATGAAATTTCCCAACTTTTACAATCACATCATCTACAATACCGACTGGTCTTTTGATTGAACGGGCAGCCATTTGCAACCTCATGCTCGTCGGCCTCGGCATTCCTAATCCATCTTGTTTGTAGATGGCAAGTGGCATTAGATTGATGCTAGCCCCATTGTCACACAGTGCCTTTGCGAAGTCACGCACTCCAATAGAGCACGGAATAGTAAATGCTCCCGGGTCCTCTTTCTTCTGGATTGGATTTGTAGCAATAATAGAGCTAACCCGGTGAGTCATGTTCACCACCTTATTCTTGGTGGTTCTCTTCTTTGTGATCAGATCCTTTAGATACTTGGCAAACCCCGGCATTTCTTTGAAAGCCTCCAAGAATGGTATATTCACCGATAACTGCTTGAGAATGTCATAGAAATTCTCAAACTTGCTGTTGTCAACTCTTCTCGCAAGTCTCTGAGGGAAAGGAGGAGGGGGTCTAGGAATTGGCGGAAGAATGCTTGATGTTTCTTCTGCCTTGTCCTTTATCCCTTCTTGGGTCTCATCTCGGTTTGCACAACTTCTGGATTTTTGCTTACTTCAGCAACATTAGGGTTTTCAACTTAGACCCCTTTTTCAAGTTCTTCCACATCGACTGCTTGCTCATCTCTTCCTTGCAATGTCTTACCACTCCTGGTAGTGATAGCCATAATATGGGAAGTTGGGCCACTTCCACTCCCCTTTGGATTTGCAATCGTATCACTAGGAAGTGTTCCCTTCTGCTGTGGATATTGCTCACGAGAAATATCTCTCATTTGCAACTCCAGCTTTTGAATCACCGCAGTGTGAGAGCCAACCAATTCAGTCATGTTCTTCATGGAATTATCAGACTTTTCTTGGTTTTGTAATATTCTTTCAAGCATGCTCTCTAATTTAGACTCACTAGAGGATCCCTGATTCGAATACTGACCCACCTTGAGAATTATTAACATAATTTGCCTATTCATAATCATCACTTTGAATCGGCTGCACATTCTCAACCACATTAACTTTCTTCTTCTGATTTTCCGTGAAAAGCTTTGTCAACACATTGACATTTGTAGCAAGTTCTGCAATTACTTGGTCTCGTTCTTGATTTCCTTGATCAAGTTAGAAGAATATCTTGTCTCTGAGCTCAGACTTCTTGCTTTGTGGAAACCACTTTGACAAGAATGCCCGGACAAGTTCAGGCCATGAACGTATGGAATTCGGAGGAAGATTTTGAAGCCATTTCCTCGCATCCCCAGCTAATGAATACTTAAAGCATCTCAGCCTTAAGGCATCGTCAGAGACATGGTTTTGCTTGTGCATCGCACAAACACCCAAGAAATTCCTGAGGTGCTGTGTTGGATCGTCATCAGTAGAGTTTCTGAAAAATCCCTCCGCTTTCAGCATCAAAATTAGTCCATGCAACACCTTGAAAGTAGCAGCACCTATAGCAGGAGGTACTATAGCGTTTGTATCATCGATATATTCTTCAATATCTGCAAAAAGATTTCCTTCCTGCTCTACCTGTACATCATCTTCATGGTCCGACATATCTCCCTGTCTACAACAACCAAAACAAACGGCGTGTAATCAAGTGGAATTAGACGTATAGTAAAGTATACACTAATTAGCAATTTCAAAATCGTACTCCCCGGCAACGGCGCCAAAATTTGATTCGCTCAAATTACACCTTAATAATAGTGTAAGCGGTCGGCAAATATAATAACCCAACAAGGTTGGGGTCGAATCCCACAGGGAATAGGTGTGAAACGATTATCTAATTAACGTAATACTTGACTAAATCGTAATTCTATCAAGTATGTCAAATAGAATAAAGGATGGTTGAATGTATAAGTAAAAGAAAACTGAAAACTAATTTTGATAGTATGAATATAAAAAATATGAATTTAAGAAACCAAGGTTGTGTCCCCCTTAGTGTAGTAGAATGTTTTTGATATTAATATTGAATACCTTTCTTGATATGCAATTGATGTTTAATTTACTATCCAATATTTTCCAATAATTGGATAATGTATCGTCTCTACGATTCTCCCGAATACAAAAGAGTTATGCTTAAGAACAACCAATTAAATGCCAAATTAAAACCTACTTATTCCTAAGCGATTTTATTAAACAAGGTTTAAAGCCTTGAGTCTTTGTTGTTTATTTCTACCAAATTCTATCCTACTTTTCCAAGATAAGATAGAGTTAATTGGCGTTCGTTAATGTTTGCAACCACTAACGATTAATTAAAGAACAAGAAATAAATAAATATCAAGCTTCCTTCGAAATCAGATTCAATATCAAGATCTCAACAACATTCTACCCATCTAGGGTTCACAACCTCAGCATTTGAATTTAGCTACACATGCTGATAATTAAAGAACAAAGAATAGTAATTGATATCATCTTACAAAAATAGAAGGTATTTGATCCCCAAAAGCTTCTAAGAATTCAAGTGGTTAATTGCCCGTACCTTGTACTCTAAATTCTGACAAGACTTCCTTCAAAAAACCCTATAAAACCTATTTATAGAGGCCCAAAACCCGAGGCGAGTTTCAGTCTGATTTTCCCCTGTTGTAATAATGCGGACCGCAGATCATCATCACCCGTCGCAAATTCCACCAGAAAATTTTGCTCTCGTCGCGTTTTGATTCGCGGTTCGCATGTTGATTATGCGATCGCGATATGCGATCGCATTCTTCACTCTGATTTTCACCCAGAACTCTGTTTGTGTTTGCGATTTCACCTCGTTATTTCGCGGTTCGCATTCCTGCTTTGCGGTCGCATTTGCAACCGCATTCGCGACATGAAGATTGGCCTAGAGTTCTGTCTTTGTCTGCGATCTACTTGTAGAATATGCGATTCGCATTTTCTGTTTGCGATCGCATACTCGCATATACGATGCTCTTAACTTCTCTTCTTGTCTTCAGCTGGCTTTTTGAACTCTTTTCCGTACTTCTGGGTCCTTACACTCGATATACTGCAAATACACTAAAATTACGTAAGTATCATGAGAATTGCACATAAAAGAAGTTAAACTTTAAGCAAGTAGTATCAAAATGTGCCGAAATTACCCAGCACATCAACCAACTAGTCCCATAACCTAAAACGGACCTACTCGAGGCCTCAAATCACGCATAACAACATCAAAACGATGAATCGCACCTCCAATCAAACTTAATGAACTTTGAATCTTTCAGCTTCCAAAACTCATGCCGAAACATATCAAATCAATCCGGACGAACTCAAATTTTGTGCACAAGTTCCAAATGACATAACGAAGCTATTCCAATTCCCGGAACCACAATTCGAACGTGATATCATCAAAGTCAACTCCCAATCAAACTTATGAACTTTCCAAACCTTCAAATTTCCAACTTTCGCCAATTAGCGCTGAAACCTTCTAGAGATATCCAAATGCAAATTCGGGCATACGCCTTAGTCCAAAATAACCATATGAACCTAACAGAACCACCAAAACTCCAATCTGAGGTCAAATAATAAAAAGTCAAACTTGGTCAACTCTTCCAACTTAGAGCTCCGATCATGAAATTCATTCTTCCAAATGACTTCCGAATCACCTGAAAACCAAAACCGACGATTCACACAATTTATAATACATCATATGATGCTGCTCAAGATTTTAAATAGTTGACTGGATACAAATGCTCCAAAACGACCGGTCGCGTCGTTACAATGTGAGTTTTACTCGTTCCCAAAAAATACTTAACTTACATATACCGATATAGGCGCATCATAAAAAAATTACCTAACAATAAAATTTAGTGGATATGTGTAGCATGTTATTGTATTTTTCAAGCTAATTTACCATATATACTTGCTATGAAATCTTATGTGATGACCTGATAGGTCATTTATAGTTTTACCTTTCATTTATGTGCTCCGAGAGCTTGAATAGTTCTGTTTAGCCTCTCTTGATTTTCGTGTGCAGTCCGTGTCCTTTTTTTGGAAGGTTTTTATGTGAAAATTTGACAAAAGTATGAAATCATGCCTTAAAACTCATTTGAGTTGACTTCGGTCAACGTTTTGACCAAACGAACCCGGATTAGTGTTTTGATGATCCTGATGGGTCCATATCGTGATTTGAGACTTGGGCATATGCCTGGAACTGAATTCAGAAATGCCGAACTTGATTTAATGTAATTTGTTGAAAACTAGAAGCTTAAAGGTTTAAAGAATTCATAAGTTTGACCGTAAGTTGACTTTGTTGCTATTGGGTTCGAATTTCGATTCCGGAACTTGGTATAAGTTTGTTTCAGTATCTATGACACGTCTGCAAATTTTGGTGCAAAACGGAGTTGATTTGACGTGATTCGGATGTTTGAAAATTGGAAAGTTTTTAAGTTTCTTTAAAACTTTCATTTGTTTTGGTGTCCGATTCATAGTTCAAGGTGTTATTTTGGTGTTTTGATCGCGCGAGTAAGTTCGTATGATGTTATTGTCACGACCCAAAATCCACCTAGTCGTAATGGAACCTAACCTATCCCGTCAGGTAAGCCAATTAATAACTATCTAATTCAATTAATATTTAACTAACTCTAATACACTCCCCAAGGACTGGCAGTACAAATCATGAGCTTCTAAGATTAGAATTTACAAAGCTGGATGAAATAAATACATCATCTATTCAAAATGTACATAAACAGATTTTTGTAAATCTAAGGCTACCATGAACAAGAGGTAACTACGACCGTAACACATGTACATCTTCAAATCCAGCTGTGACGACCCGGCCAGTCGTCTCATGAGCTACCGCTCCGTTTTCCCCATTTCTACCTTGTTATGCTTCATTATGTCATTTGGGATATTTGTGCAAAATCTCATGTCATTCGGATAGGGTTTGATTGGGTTTTTGATCAAATTAGTAATTTAGAAGATTTTGAAATTCTTAGGCTTGAATCCGACGGGAATTCGGTGTTGAGAGGTGGTTTGAGCGTTCCAAAGGTTAGAACAAAATTCGAATAACGTTATGGGATATGTTGGCATAGTTGGTTGGGGTCCCAGTGGCCTCGGGTGAGTTTAGGGTGGCTAAACGAACTGTTTCGCCCTTGGAAAAGTTGCAGAAAAACCAGAAGTTGCAATTTTGTAAAAGAATAAAGAGACATCGCAAAGCGGTATATGCTATCGCAAACCCAGTATGCAAGCCGCAAACCAGACACCCAGATCGCAAACCCAGATAGTTTTCTGGGCAAAGAATGACGTCAAGAATGCGGTCAGGAATGCGGTCGCATTTCCACAATGCGGACCGCATATCCACCACACTAAGACCGCAAACCGAGACAGATTACTGGGCAAAAATCGACGTCAAAAATGCAATCAAAATGCGGTCGCATTTTTGACATGCGGACCGCAAACCATACCTTACACTGAACTGCGGTGAAGGCTAGGGTTACAATCTGCGATGGCCATAGCAAAGATACGGACCGCATGTTGGATATGCGGCTGATATGCGGTCGCATTTTAAACCTGATGGGGGGGGCGTTTTGACCCGATTTTCGACCCTTTATAAATAGAAACCAGTACCCATTGGCCATGCAAACCCCACTATTGTTACCATTTAAGAGAAACACCTCCAAAACACCCTAAATCACAGCAAAAATCAACCTCAAAACGATATCCAAAGGAGACTTTCTTGGACAAATTCTTAAAGGAGGGGATTTCGGCCATCTTAAGCATAATTGGAGCTATAGAGCTCGGATTGAAGCTAATTTCGAGGCGATTTTTGGGAGACTTTCAAGGGAAATATTGGGATAAGTGTTCTTAACTCAACTTTGGTCGAATTACTCCAGTATATCGCTATATCTAGTATTTAATTGGTGATTTAAGTTGGAAAATCTGTGAAAAATCCTTAAGTTTAGAATTAAAGATTTGGAGGTCAATCCGATGTCGGAATTCGATAATTTTTGTATGGTTGGACTCGTTGGGAGATAAGGAACCCATTGATGTGAAAATTTTTAAACTTCGAGAAGTGGGCCCGGGGTTTGAAACCCCGGATTGTACATCGTAGTGCTATATTGAGGTGAGGCACGCGCTTGATGATGAGTGTGGGGTCTTTTACTACTAGAGATTGTGACTAGGTCCATCCCGATTGATGATTTTACTGCGTATTTGACTTAAACTTATTTGTTATCATTATGATTGGGCTGATTGCCATATTTGGGCTGATTGCCAATTATTTGAACCCTTCGGGGATTTTTATCACTATTTTCTCACTATTTTAATCTATTACTTGAACTCAGTCATGCTATTTACACTATTTTACAACTCAGCCACTTTTACTCAATTTTGAGACTTAAATAATATTTTAAATGATGTTTTGGGCTGAGGACTACTGTTTTGCTATGTCCGAGGGGCTTGTGACGATTTTTTTTTCTGACTGAGTGCGGCCGAGGGCCAGATCTGAGGTTTTACTGAGTGATATGTGGCCGAGGGCCTGAGATACTTTATATGCCACGAGGTGGCTTGTGACTGACATGAGGCCGAGGGCCTGAGATGCTTTATGTGCCACGAGGTGGATTGTATATACGCCATAAGGTGGCTTGATTGATATGAGGCCGAGGGCCTAGATATGTGCCACGAGGTGGCTTGATATTGAGCTTGGGCCGTAAGGGTCCCCTCCCGGAGTCTGTACAACCCCAGTGAGTGCGGGTACCCATTGTGATGTGAAATATAGCCCGAGGGGCTGATATTGTATTATGTGATGGCCCGAGGGGCTGATGTTGTATTATGTGATGGCCCGAGGGGCTGATATTGTATTATGTGATAGCCCGAGGGGCTGATGTTGTACTATGTGATAGCCCGAGGGGCCGATACTGTTTCATGTGATAGCCCGAGGGGCCGATATTGTTCTGAGATTTGAGTCCGAGGGGCTGGTACGGTTTTATGATATTGCCCAAGGGGCGGATTTGTTGATATATATATGGACCGAAGGGCGAAGTTTTACTTCACATTATTTACCTAAAAGATTACATGTTTTTACCTGTTGAAAGGAGATTTTACTTGATTTTTCACTGATTTACTGTTTGCGAATGATGTTTTAATGCTTCATTATAGAATGCCTTGTGCTTTGTGTGTTTTCTTACTTTCAGTCGTTATTTATGCTTATTACTCACTGAGTTGGAGTACTCGCATTACTCCCTGCACCATGTGTGCAGATTCAGGCGTTGTTGGTTCCGCTCCAGAGTACTGATTTCCTCCTGTCCAAGCGGTGATCCAGAGACTACGAGGTAGTTGTTGGCGTCCGCAGCCCCGTATCTCTTTCATCTTGTTGTTCCTATGTTCTTCAAAAATTGTGCCAGATATTATAATTTGTAATCTTGTTATCAGGATTCATTAGTTGCTCATGATATTGTGACACCCCGGTTTGGGCTGTGTCGGGATGGTTAGCTATATTTTCCGCGAATGATTGCTATTAAACTATGCTTGTTTTGTTTTCTTGTTAATTAACTGATTAAAAATGAGATTCGATTTGAATTGGCTAGCCTTGTCTTCACGAGAGGCGCCATCACGACCGCGTACGGGGTTAGGGTCGTGACACCAGCTCTCGTCGATCACAGCAACATCAGCATCCAATATCTACACGCAAGGTGCAAAAGTGTAGTATGAGTACAACCGACCCCATGTATTCAGTAAATAACAAACCTAACCTTAGGTTGAAAGTAGTGACGAGCTCGAACAAAGGTCAGGGTCCAACACCAATAGCCAACAATAGTTCATAACAACATAATAGAAGTAATAAAAGAAGTAGCTCAGAGATAAAATGCTCAGCATGTTCACAGTTTCAGAAAAAATAGTCCTGCTTTTAAAATATATCAGTTAAAACCCAAATCCTTTGCCGAAATTACCAATTTATGAGTAAGTTTGAAAACTGTGATTTTTTCCAAAACTTTCAACAGGTAATTGTTTCACTTTTGAATAACAGGAGGAAAATACATCTTTATGCCTACATGTCAATATGTAGGAGAATTCATGAATGACGCAATATCGTACAGCATGAGCAAAAATGTATCTCTATGCCTGTATGTCAAGTGTGCATGTCAACGCGATGCAACTCAGTAATAAAATCATATGCATACTATCAGAGTACCATTTCACTCAGTCCTCCCAGTCACTCAGCCCTCACAGTCACTCAATCCTCCAAATCACTCGGCACTCGCACTCGGTAGGTGCCTGCGCTCACTAGGGGTGTAGACAGACTCCGGAGGGGCTCCTTCAGCCCAAGCGTTATAACAAGCCAATCATGGCATAAATCAATAAAATATGCTGCGGCGCGCAACCCGATCCCATAAATATCCTCACATCCCTCCCAGTCACTCAGTCATCAATCTCTCTAGTCTCTCGGGCTCACAGTGTCATGAAAATCAGTGAAAAATGATGATATGATCAATAAATAAATAGCAACAGAGACTGAGAGATGATATGAAATGAATGAACGTGACTGAGTATGACGTTACAATTTAAACAAATAATTCGATAACAGAAATGACCTCAGTGGGTCCCAATAATACCAACATTTGCCTAAGCATGATTCTAACATGAGTCACAGCTCAGTTTCTCTAACACATAAAAATACATGGAACACTATGAGTTAATTAACTATACAGCTCTACGAAATCGACTGAGTCTCAATTTCTACGGTGCACGCCCATACGCCCGTCACCTAGCATGTGTGTCACCTCCAAACAATTCACATAACACGCATAATCAGGGTTCATACCCTCATCCCCAAGTTTAGAAGAGTTACTTACCTTGAACAAGCCGAGTCCAATATCGAGCAAGCTAAACAATGCTCCAGAAATTCCATTCTGCGTGTATCAACTTCCGAACGGCTTGAATCCAGTCACAATTAATTCGATTCAGTCAAACAAATTATAGAAATTAATTTCATATGAAAATACTAATTTAACGATGAAAACAATAATATATTCATGTAATTTAACCAAAACTGAGTTAGAATCACTTATCCCAATCCATATGGTAAAAGTCGCCTCAAAAATTACTTCACCGAGCTCCATAGCTCCAAATGTGTTAAACTGGCCGAAACCTCGAAATATAGCTTCCGTCCAGGCATTTACTCTTCGTGATCACCGAAAATGCTTCACGATCGCAAAGCACGAATTTTTCCTGCTCAAAATTTGCTCTTCGCGATCGCGAAGCACAAACTCCCCAACTCTTCAAGACAGCCTCCAGTATAATGGTCATAACGTTTTGGACAAAACTCCAAATGACAAATGGTTTGACTTTCTAAAAACTAGACATCAAGGGATAAAACTTACAATTTAGACCATCTCCAAATTCCTCATAGATTGCGAGATATAAGCTTCTAAATTCGGGTCAGTGCAGCAGATATTTGTTTCTTCACGATCATGAAACAGATTCCGCGGTCACGATTCATAGGCCCTAAACTACTGTTTGCTCTTCGCGAATGCGGACAAATTTTTGCGATCGCAATGCACACCTTTGTAGCAAAAAATCAGCAATTAAAAATGGCTTAGAAATGGTCTGATACCACCCCGAAACTCACCCGAGCCCCTCGGGACCCAGTCCAAGTGTACCAACAAGTCCCAAAACATATTACGGACCTACTCGAGGCCTCAAATCACATACAACAACATCGAAACAATGAATCACACCTCAATTCAAACTTGATGAACTTTAAATCTTTCAACTTTCAAACCTTATGCCGAAACATATCAAATCAATCAGGAATGAACTCAAATTTTGTGTACAAGTCATAAATGACATAACGAAGCTATTCCAATTTCTAGAATATGATTCCGACCCCGATATCAAAAATTCAACTCCCGATCAAACTTCCAAACTTTCAACTTCCTATTTTCGTCACTTAAAGCCTAATTTAACTACGAACTTTCAAATAATTATCCGGACACACTCCTAAGTCCAAAATGGCCTTACGGAGCTATTAGAATCATCAAAACTCTATTCCAGGGTCGTTTACACATCCGGTCAACTATTTCAACTTAAGTTTTAAATCTTGGAACTAAGTGTTCCAATTCATTTTGAAACCTCACCGACGAGTCACAAAATTATAATTGAACACAGGATAAGCAGCAAATGGGATAACGGGGCTATAATACTCAAAACGACCGGCCGAGCCGTTACATTCTCCCCCACTTAAACATACATTCATCCTCGAACATGCCAAGAGTTGTTCCTAAGCCTTTAAATCACTGTTCCACCCTACCATGCACATACCCGGGGTGAACCCACGCCACCCTACTCCATATAGGCCTGACAACACAACATAATTGAAGATCATTACTTTAACCTTAGTCCGTAAAACTTAGAATCCAATTTCCAACATTCAGAGTTTCTTACAAGACCCGAGTCTCATATCTACACACTATATAAGTCTGAACAGGCTGTATCAACCATAACCATAACCCCATATATAATCACATAACATACGACACAGTTCGCATACTCGCAGCACCATTTCTGATCATAGTAAGTACTAAAAACTAACCTGGTACTAGTATTAACCACATATCAAACAAAACCTCGTTCCCAAAACCTTCTTACACTGCTGATAATGAAATAAGCAAACGAAATCTTATAACAACTTATCAGATCTACTAGTCATGGAGCTCTCTCGCCCCAACCAGAACCATAATCACTTTCTAAGCCAACTTTTGATATTATCCTCCCAAATATACCACAATCAAATCTGATAGTACACATTCTAGGTCCGATGACTTTATATTATCAAACACAACTATTCCACATACACGCCATACCAATATATCTCAAGCCAAAACTCTGCAATCTGTGCACCCAAAAATGAAAAATATCTCAAAGAAGAGAATCGTTTCGCAAGCTCAGCTAGCACTACCACAACCTAATAATTACAACCAACTCCTCAAATTTCGTGAAGAGGATAACCGTAGGCACATGTGCACAATTCCTCAAATACGCTGCTCAAGTAATTTTTTTTTTAATTGTAGAGGAAGGAAAGTAATAAAATTAGATAAATTATCAAAGAAGTAAAATTCCCACACACTGCACGGACAACTCACATGCGACACGAAAAGCTCACGTGTCAATGATACCAATATGCAGATCTGCATGGACAACTCACGTGTCAATAATATAAATCGCCTAGCATGGTCACAGGCCTCCAGTCCCAGCATATCATACATGAGCAATTAAACAAGTACACACCTATATGATAATGAAATAAGATTCACATGCTCCTTGACTAGTATAAATAACACGCCATAGTGTAGGCATGTGCAAAGTCTGCTATCATAACTCAAATTGGTAAGTTAACACAGAAATAATAACTACCATGTTTACTCGGGGTATTAGCTTCTTTGTAACCTCAAGTATAGGCCAGATAGTTCTTCTCAAAGGTATGAATACGAGAATCATTATAACTTTATGCTTAACAGTCAACTCTAGGCATATCATAGCCTAAGCATTCTTCCGAGTATGAAAACTTCCCCCGAGTGCCCACATATAGGCTAAAACCTCATATATATGCACACTCATAGCGCGTAGCTATCACAAATAATTAACGCAACTAGTGCCTCCACTGAGTTTAAATAAAATACTCGCCTCAAACAGGTTGCAACCCTGAAACAATATGCTTCTGAGAACTCCCAGTCTCCAAATTCATAGGACACATGAATCATCATAACTAATCCTAGCTAGAGAGCATTTGAATAACTAACACATCTTTCATCACGATCATCCCACGAGGAATACTTTCATAATTCTTCTATGCTATAGCAATAATTTGAATATCAGCAGTCTATCAACCAGGTGAGTACCGCAATACCGATGAACATCTGTAAGTCAAAACACAATGAGCCTTCTGAAATGTGCACCCTCCTCAGGAATTACCGAGCAGTTATAACATTCATCTAAATATCTGAAACTGACAATGTTGTCCAAAATTCGGGACCTTCCCTTCAATATTGAAACTTCCACCTTGTACATGTAAATTTTAACCCCTTATAACACACCACATCTATCATGTGAAAAGCGCGAGAATCTCATTATCAACTTTGAGTCACCGGCAAATTACATACCCGGTTAGTTAGAAACCTTCTATTTGCTTTAATCCAGGAGGAAATCACAATACACAACACGTTCCCCACACCGGTAGAAAATAGTCGGTTCAAACCATGGTAGAAATCATCAAGAACACTTTGAAATCCATTTGCACATAACCAAGCTATCTGAACTTAATTCCTCTAACTTGACCAAGCCACGCAGGTCACCAAACCCAAGAATATTACCCCCAAAACATTTGTAAAGTCTCACCACATCATAATTACTCCCTCCTCCCCCCCCCCCCCCC